>JBCEWC010002310.1:0-29170 GCA_038996855.1 Solanum aculeatissimum
AAAGAGGGAAAGAAGATGGTGGGAGAAAAGAGGGAGAGGTGGGGGTGGGGGGTGGGGGTGGGGGAGGGGGATCGGGGTGGGGGGTAAAGAGTTGGATTAAGAGGAAGAGGAACTTTAGGCCTTAAAATGACACCTAACATATATGCATACCCTTGCGACCAGCCCTATATATTCTCCAGGACTGATGCTGAAGCAGAACATGTTCTGGCAAAGAGAAGCCAGAAAATAACCTTTGGACAATTACGGATGTACAACTGCACTTGCTATTATGAAATCTTACCATCTCAGCTAACAGCTTACAGATTCAGGATTTATATGCCCACTGCTTCCACCATGAGGATTGAAGCCAGTAACAGGCATGGAACGCTGAGCAAAATTCAACAACAGCTTCCTTTGGTGGTCATTTGTATGTGGAAGACTAGCACGTAAAAGTTCCACAGGCATTTCTCTGCTTACAGCTCTTGCAGCTTCTGAACCAATAATTTCAGCGTCTGGCTGGGATTGTGCTAGTATTGATTGCATGATACTGTCATACTTACTCAGACAATACTTTGTAAGTAAACCAAAAAAGGCATCAAAAGATGCCTGCCAAAGGGCAGGATTAGGCATGCTGAAGCTGTTAGCAGCCTGAGAATCAGTTAATAGATGAGTGGCCCTTTCAAGAACAGATTTTAGAATAATAGAGGCCCCATCTCCAGCAGGGCTTCCAAGAGGACGAAGAGGTGGTTGTTCTGAGGAACACACAACAGCAGCAAGACAAGCACTGAGTGAATTGAGGTCCATGCTAGTGACACATTTAGAGACTACTTTCGCAAGATCAGTGATGGTCTCAGCTGCTCCTACATCAGGTGGATGACCGCCAAACAAAAACCTCAAATGGCGGAAAATTGCCATACAGACTATTCTGATAAGCTCGCCGCCAGGTAGAAGCAGCTGAAGATACCTTGAGATGAGCTTTCGGCCCTTGGGAAGAGACACCAACCATAGAAATACAATGTCATCTTTAGGTGTAAGCCCGACAGAACTTCCACTTTTACCAAGCGGGTCAACTAGTTGAAGCGAGGCAGCCATGCCTTCCAGCAGGATCTGTCGCTTCCGCCTGAGCTGAGCACCACCGTCTTGGGGCTGACTAAACTGAAGGAGCCTGTCAATGTCATCTACCTCAGTGAGAAGATAGAAACCATCTTCTATTGTAATTCTAGCTGCAAGCATTGGCTCCTGTTCCAAGGGTCTCTCAGATATCTTCTGGTCAGCACTGCCGTCAATGCAAACAAAGCCTGGTGGATCAACTTCAAGAAGCGGACGAGGCCTGCGGATGGAAGAAAATGACACCCGCCCCTGAGCATCAACATGAAGATGAGGCTGCGATTCTGCACTATTACGCGACCGAGAAGACTGTTCCTTATTTGGACAGAAACGATGTTTTGACCTCGACTCGGAGGCTTTCTTTGCAAGGCGGGCCTGGTGATAGTAGTCGTCTACGTATGGATCATTGCCATGTGCTGCAGAATGCTGCATTTTTAGGATGCTCTCTATTTCATCACCAGTCATATACTTGGATCGAAACTGTGGAACATTACTTTCACTTTTGTGGCTAGCAGCATCAGAGCTTTGTTTAGAAAAGCGCACATGTTGTCTAACCTTGTGTGATGGCTTAGATCGAGAATCTCTGGAATCTGCCAATCCATACTTACCTATATGAGATGGTGAAGGGAAGGAATTATACAACTGGGATCTTAGTGCTGAAAAATGAGCTAAAGAAGGCTGAACTGAAAGATGAAGTCTCTGCTGTTGCAGCTGCTGTGGAGACAGTATCTGGGAAGGTAGTAAGCTGTTTTGATGAGGAAATTGATGCTGCAAGACACTATCTAAGAGACCAGAATGGTCCCCATGGATGAGTCCTGCATGACTGGTCCACTGGTTTTGCAAGCTAGTATTAAGAGAAAGACCAGAAGGGTTCAATTGTGGGATGTTTCCACTACCATAGTGGAGCCCGTGAACCAAGCCTGTCAAATGCATATTAGAGTTTGACAAAGAAGAGAGATTCACAGAAGAATAGGGAGACTGAGATCCAGTAGAAAGAGATGACATATTTTGTCGCGAAAGGCTATGTGGTGAGGGTTGAGATCTACCACCAGGAGGTGGAAAAGAAGTATAAGATGATTTCGGTAGTAAAATGGGTTCACTTGAGTAGTGCTGAAGCTGATGGGGTTGTGGGGGTTGTTCAGGGTATGAGGATGTTCTATACAATGGCTTTGACTCTCCAAAATGCACTGCAGATATATGTGGCTGGGAAGACCATTTTTTGCTTTCCTGGTAAGTTTCAGTGTCAGATAAATGCTGATCAAACCAATCATGAAAGTCTGCCTCTTTCGCCCATTCAGCTGCAGATGAACCTGCACATACCAAGTACCCATTAGTATTTGTTGTTCTCAACATATCATTTCATTCTTATCAGAGCATGTCATTAAGAGAAAACTGAAAATGTTAAAATCAAAGAATTTTCAAATACAGAAAATGTGAATCTTTTCAGTACTAGCCAAAAAGGAGAAATGTCATGAGAAATGTAATGGAGGGAGAACATAAGCGTCCAACATATAATACTAAACATAAAAGAAAATAAAAGAAACTCACATTCAAGTTTGTCAAATTTGAATTAATTCAGAGAGGACTCCCATGAAAATTAAACATTAGCCTTCTACTCACTTAAAACTAATATGTCATATAACAAATGGACCTTTTCTGGATGTGCACAAGTCTGTTCCCCTAAAGACATCTCTATAAGCACATCTTGAGTAACATGGTAATAAAACTGCAACTTAAGATTGAGAACTGGCAACCTGCAAACCCGATGACATATTTTATTGACAGAATGCAGGTGAAACAGCAGAATTTGTTCACCTCATAGATACAGAATATCACATAAGTAGGTAATCAACACACCTGGTGTGCCTAAAAGGAGGCACTAGATGGAACAGAGGTTGAAAAGTGTGCCATAAGATAACATGCTTGCCAAACCAATATAAGGGTAGATCCAGCAAGTGGAAGGAGAAATGAAAAGGAAAACACAAGCTAAAAACAGAAAAATACAAGAGTGAAAAAAATAGGGGCTGAGAAGATCAAGTTTTGATAAGTTGATCTCATTTCAACAACCATCAAAATAGATATGGCTAAAGTCTATGTACTTAATACTCTGCATGTCACCGTCTGAGAAAACCACCTTTTTTGTTTATTTCTCTTTGTTTTGAGTGGTTATCTTGTTCTGATTTTTTTTTTTTGAGTGGGGAGTTCTCCTGAGCTTATAATGACACCACTAGGAAATATACATATAGATGCAGATAATAAACCATTTCATGGAGTTTCTCAAGCTCCACAACTATAGCAGCCCAAGGCCACATGCGAGGTTAGATTCCCTCATAAATCATCCAGAAATGGTGAAGTTATATTGCAGTATTTGCACCACGGTGTTAAATCACTTCTAATGGTAATAGCAAGGATAAAGATTTGTTGATTTGAAGAAACCACCAAAAAAAAAAACAAGAGCTAAACCAAGCAAGACATCTACCATGCACATATAAAAATTCAGTCTCCAAAAGGGAGAACTATTGCTGACCTTAATAATCAAGCACGAAGATGAAAGACTTGTATTGATTATCCACAAGACTACAACTTGTTCCTATCAAGGTCTGAAATCAAGTTCCTTTACATGATATCTGAAAGATCAAAAAATCTAGAAATATTGCCACAACTGTCTTGAGTTTTTTTTTTTTTTGAGAAGGCAAGATTTGTGTATCCACAACTGTTTGAGCTTTGAGATGTCTACACACGATATAACAAATATTCACATATCTGGGACTACTGGCACACATCTGCATTGGCATATAGAACGATGAAGGGACATCATTTCTTTCTTTTTCTAATGACAAAGGGAAACCCATAACAGCTACCCTTTGGTGTGCACAAGGTAAACCCCCGCTCCTACGCAATATCTTGCAAACCACATAGGAGAGGTAATCAGCACTAGGCAAGCCCAATGCGGCGAGCTTGACTCAGAAGGCAAACCCTTCGCTTTCGCTGACAAGGAGTTTCGAACTTGAGACCTCCAACATGAAAGTCCCAAGCCCAAACCACTAAGCCAACCCGAGGGATATGATGGGACATCATTTTTATGTTAAAGTAACCTATGCAAGTTAACAAGTAAAGGTATGTTTCAGACAATAGAGGAAGTAGTCCAGGAGATTTATCAAATATTCAGACACCAACATCAGGGAAGGACTAAAGATGAATCAATATGTGCACTTACTTTCTCTTGAAAAAGAGCCTGATCCACGGTCACCAATAACACCAGGATGTCTTGGTCCAGTGACATTTCTGTTCAACTGGAGAAAAGGGGAAAAAAACATTCAGATTGATCCAGTATAAGTAGATATTCACTGCTCTGTAGAAGATGTAAAAAGCCAACCATAGTTTTGTGCTTAAGATGTTTTTACACTACATAGTACAAAATAAGTTCAAGACATACCATGTCTCATGGAAAAACAAGAAAAAGAAAAAGACTCATGCTACTATGAAGGCACACGGGTAGAGAAAGTAAAATAAGTCCAAGCCAAACAGCCACAACATCAGGTTATCAAATCAATACTGCCACTTAAAAAGGGCTGCATCAGCTGACCTTTGAAAATGTTGTTGCTAGATCATCCATGTCTGATAAAGAGCCCAAGACGGATCCCTGGAAATAAAGCACTGAATTAGAGGCACTAAAACGGAAAATTGCATAACTAATCAAGGTAATCAGCAAATATAATATACTTACAACACCAAGGAAAAGTTCACAACACCAATCATAAAAAAGATTCTTGAAGATCACTCATAGAATAAATGCAACTGATTTTAAAAGAGAGTGTGTGTGTGTGTGCGGCAAAGTTAATCTAAGCAATACCTAAAGCTATTTACCAAAGGAGAGAAAAATGTTTCTAAGATCTTCCTGCCAACGTCTAAGGTCTATTTGACGATGCTGAGATTCACAAATTCTCGAGTCCTCGCAAATTGAGCAGTTTGCAGAGATAACAAACAACAACTAAATACAGTGTGATACCACAAGTTGGATATGGGTGTACGCAGAACTTACCCCTACCTTTGTGGGGCAGAGAGGTGGTTTCCAATAAACCCTCAGTTCAACAAAAAATCGTGTTTCAGCACATGTTAGCAAAAAAATGAATGAGCAAAAGCTATAATGAAATACCGAAGAAAGAAAAGTATTGACAGTAGAAAGTTCGCAGAATTAACAAACAAAATTAATAAAAGGCCAATTCTTTCCTTGAGATTATAGCTTCCTTTGTTTTTTGATTTAGGTAATTTCCTGATAGTGTAGTTGAAGTCCAACTTCAAAGAAAGTTGTTCTATTCCGCTCAACAAATTCAAGTTTTACTAAAAGAAATGATCCAATCAAGCCAACCAATGTATCTAGTTACACGTAAATCATATGACCCATCTCCTTCTGCTGCCCTTAAACTGTTAAACATTTCTGCTCAGTTTTTCAGAACCAAGCACAAACCTTCATTTATCTTAAACTCTTCAAAGTTTGCTACTACTAATCAATGTCTCAACCAATACAAGTACCTACTACCTGGTGCTTCACCAACCTTAAGCTGCAATCACTGACAAATCACACACTCTTCAAAATATTGTTACTAATCTATGTCTCGGCCAATACAAGAACCTACCACCACAACAAGTCTAAGCTGCATCTCTAGTAAGAACCTGTTTGGATTGGCTTATTTTATGTGCTTACAAACCAAAATAGTTTTGAAGTACTTTTTAAGTGTTTGGATAAATTGAAAAAAAGTACTTATACGGACTTAATTTTAAGCTAAATGATAAAAATAAGTCACGAGTCATAAGTTTGGAGTTCCAACTTATGAATTTTGTCTTACAAGCCAAACGCCAATCCAGATCGGCTCTAAATCACTTAATGACTGCAGTTTGCACCAATTGAGCCCATATTTCCTTTATCTCAGTAGAGGCATGAAAAACAGCCTATGTTTGGGGAAAATATAAAAGATTATTCCCACCACAAGATATGATAGGCGGATAATATAGTTTCTTATTGCATTATAGGCTTGCTTCTAGATTAGTAATATCCACAAATTTCAACATTTTATTCGAGCACGGTACTTAACAAAGGCACAAAGCAGTGAAGATGCCTTGCATCATTTATAGCATTTTGAAGAAACTCATAATAAGGGATCACACTTTGCAAAATTAGATCATTACTAGGATAACATCATCGACAAAACCCCAGTAGCCACTTAGACTTATGGTGAACTGCAGAGACAGGGCAAGCTCATCATTGTACAGTAAAGGGGAGATAACTTTCAAGATTAGAATAGGGGGAACATTTTAGGACACTAAAGTAAAAAAGAACCAAAAGAAGGGATCAGGATGCAGCAGAAATATAAAACACCCTTTCTATTTAGTGACGCTGTTGCCAAAACAACTATACTTAGCTCATTTCATACAAGATTGAAACTAAAAGTGCTGACCAAAAACACGTGAACTGAAAACAAGGATCAATAGTAAAACACTTAGCATAATCTAGATACCATTTGTATAATCATGTGTCAAATGCACAATATGTTTTAACCAATTTCCCCAATTTCATGGCCTACAACATGAAAATAATCTCCATGTGTTATCATGGATTTCCCCAATTTCATAGATGATATGATGGATTTTGTGAGTTAAGCAAGTCCTCATACTTTCAGTCGCAACAGGAAAATATGTTCATTACACCCTTGTTTGAAATGCGAAGCCTCAGCAGCAAATATTTCATGTAAGGTCCAAAGGAAGGGAAAACAGATTGTACCTCATCTTTCTCAAATAAATGATACTCCTGTATCTCGTCGTCACCTAAACCACCTCCAACAGCCAGATCACTGTTGTCTTGTTCATCCTCTAAACCACCTAATTCAACTTCCTTTGCTATATCTCGCCCAAAAAAAGCATATTGTGATGCATCAAAGAGGGCACCATCTGCATCAAAGGCGAAATAAACAGTCTAACTCTTACCACATACCATACACGGTTAAACATACAAACCTTGATCTTCTTTTCCCATACTACTGACGACATGTAAAACAAGGGAAATCAACAAAAAATAGAATGTAAAGGTATTGAAGAAGAGCAACATCAAGTACTGGTACAACCAGTGTTATCAAAAGCAAAATAGCTCTAAGGTCCATTGGGACTTTAAGCGCAAATAAAGCATGCACTTACATGAAAAAAAGCACAAAGGGAGAAAAAAATACAAATACATTTGTTTAATCCAAGACTAATTATTATAAGTGTGGATGACAAACAAACGAACAAAGAAATTGAAAAAAAATTATGATAAAGTGAAATATCAACTGTTTAGTGTCACCTGATCCTACTGAAATGGCTCATTGGCAAGGGACAGAATGCTATAGAACCTTAATGACAAGACTGAAGTGCACATTAAGCGAGGCAAAATGCTCAACACGTTTTTAGCCTCACTTCAGGGCTTACCTTTGACAACACTGGCTACAACTCAATGCCAAGCTAGTAAGGATACAATTATATCAATTCCCTATATCTCATTCCACTGAATGAAAGCACACTTGAACTCCTGACCTCCAACCCCAATCCCCAAGAAAAGAACATACAAATCATTACACCTCAATCCTAAACTAGTTGGGTCAGTCACATAGGGGTCTGTCATCCATTTGATCCCAATACTGATAAGTACAGAAAAACAATGAGTCCAAGCAAATTTTACCCCAATAAAACAGCAAGTGAAATCCTTACATCTCAATCTCAAACTAGTTCAGGTCAGCTATATTAATCCTCCCCTACTACGCCTCGTTTGGACCCATTCCATCCCAATACTGGCAAAAATAATTGCTTCACATCAGAGCAAATTTAACCCACACCCCACCCCAGAAAAGAATAAAAAAGAACGATCTGAAGATTCAAGAACGAAAAAAAAAAGAAAAAACAGTGAGCTACGCTACCTGAGATGGAGCTAGAGGAGCTCGTCAAGTCTTTGAAATCTCTGCTATTGGATCTCTCCATAACAACAAAGGTCACGCTTCTCACAACCAAATATATTTTTTTAGAAAATTCGGAATCCCATCAAATATATCCCCATAAGTACACCGACAAAGAAGGAGAAAAGGTTAAAATTCCACCGAAAGAAATCCCCTTTTCCTTAAAAACCTGAGATTTCTAGGGTTTTCAAGGAAAGACATGAAAAGGAGAAGGAGAACATAGCGTATTACATAGTCTACGTGTTTGTGTTGGTGTGTGGGTGGGAAGTGATGGATAGGTATGAAGAGGGAATAGAATGGTACTAGTGTTTTTGTTTTATTTCCTTGAAAGTGAGTGCAGAAATAGAAAGTAAGGGTTTTTCTTTTTCTAATTATTTAGCTTTTCCTAATCATTTAATAAAATATATGGTAATTTGGCAATATACTAGAGTTCTCATGAGTGTGGTAGGTCAATTACACAAACCTTTCCTTCTAAGCTTTATTTGAGATTGTTTGGTTGAATGTATAAGAATAATATTGAATATGCGGTATTATTAATATTTATATTAATATTGGTAATCTTATGATGAGATAATTTCTTACACAGTTTTGATTTGGTTATTAAAAATAACATGCATCAAATAATTTCTAAAAAAATAATATTTATTTATAAAAATATCTTTCACAAATATGGCGAAAAACTATGAAAAAGATTTTGAGAGCAATTTGTCTTTAATTATGCTAATGAATGCATGCATACATTAGTAAATATCGTGAATTTTAAGAATCGTTTGACAGAGTGTATTAGAAAAAATAATACATGTACTAAGCTTTGTTTTTTTCTTCTTTAAATTTTTGTGGCTAGTAAGCCATTTTATTAATCAAATTCACAATCCATGCATAAAAACAAATCGGCCCAAGTCCAAAACAAAATAAAATTAGATAGGGCAAAGCCCATACTCTTCACTTCGTATGTGGCCCAAGTCCACCTTGTGCTTGTTGTTGACCTCATAGGCTGAAAGCAAGATCTTATGTCGCTCCTCTTTGTTTTTTATGATACTTTTTGTGCATTGTCGATGCTTATTATCTCTATATAGCAACTGTAAAAATGATGGCTAGAATATTTTTTTTGTGTATATATAGGCCACTCAATATCTTCTCAAACTACTTATCAAGTTTGTTAACATTCCTCTGTGTGTGCTTGTTTTATCCTTTTGGTACTAATTCTCAATGAAGGAATATGTGTTTTTTCAAAATTTATGATCTTCTTCCCATTGTCAATAGTTTTTGAAAAGAGATAGTGATTATTTTCTTTGTACGATTAATTGCTAGATTTGCTATGTAATCCGTCATTTTATTGCCTTCTCTGTATATATGTTGGACTGCTACCTTCATTTTTTTTATCTCTTGTTTTATTTCCTCAAAATATTCTATTAGCTCCCAAATAACTTTTCATACCTCCTTAATTATGTTGACAATTATCAAATAGTCTAATTCCAATATTAACTTCCTTATTTGCTTAGTATCACAATATTTGACTGCCTTCAGAATGACTATCATTTCTGCTTCAACATTTGTGGTTATACCAATGTTGTTTGTTTCTACATAAGCTAAATCACCACTATTGTCCCTTATACAAAACCCATAAACACCATTACTTGAATTTTCCTTGCATGCCACATTTGTATTGCACTTCAGCACTCCCTCTAGCGACATCTTCCATTAGATTAGATAATGATAAACTCTAGATTTGTAATCACTAAGAAACTTGATTATGTTTTCCCAACTCTTCTCTTCTATCCTTATCCAAGGTTTTTTTTTTTAAATCATCAAATAAATATTTTGGAGCACTTGATAAACCATACATTGAAGCCACATGTCTTTGCCATGCTTTCTTGAATTTCTGCTCTTCCACATGACCCAAACAATCACTGCAGGGTAGCTTTATATACTTCCTTTAGTTTAGCCAAGACATCATCATAGAATGGGGAAGCATTATTCTATCTATGTTGTACTTGCAAAAATGGCAAAGCATTTTCATAACTTAATAGTTATAGGAGTTAATAGGAAAATGTAACGACATGACCCCGTCGTTATAGGTAGGTCAATGAAAAAGAAAATTGGGCCAGAAAAATTTCAAGTAGTAAGTTAGAAATTTTGAGCCAAGGCCAGTTTCAGATAGAATCTTAGTCGTGTGAGATCTAGCACAATCTGATAGTGTATTAAGGTTGAATTGTAAGTTAGATCATACGAGTTGATAGCCAAGATAATAACAACTTATACGGCTTTAGAAATTGAATTCAGGCTAGTAGAACTTCCAAAATGGATCGATAAATTATTGAACATCATGATTTGATAGTCTATTGTGAAAAAGGTTTTTAGGATGCGATTATGAAATTTTTGTCTTCGTGAAACTTACTATGACTGGATTATTTTCACTATGATAGTGCCACTATTCCGGATAGGTGATCGTTGTGGTAGGACAGACGTGAGTTTTAGGTAAGAAAAATCTTTAATTCACTCTTATTTTCCTACATTGTCCTTAAGAGACCAGAAATGACCTAAGACTATTTCTCTTCAATTTTTCACATAATTCATTGCTAAAGGCAAGTTAATCGTGTCCCTAACTTGTAATTTGATTCATAGACCTTATATTCCAGGAGAAATTATTATAAGAAAAGATTTAGACTTGCAATAAAAGGTGGTAAAAGCTCTAGTTGGGAGAGATGATCATGAAAGTGGACAAGAGTTAGGATTTTGATATAATCCAAGTAAATTAGGTCATTGTTATTGATTATATATTTTTTTGAATTATTTATAGACCAAGATTAAGGTAGGACTTTGAAAAAGGAGAAAGCTCCGATTTTATAAAGTTCAAGGCTTAATTCGAAGTAGGTGATGATTTAATATTTTCATTTGTGTGATATATGATTATTAACTATTTCATGATACTTTATGCACGTATGTGAAAGGGAATAATGACCTAAATCTAATTGATTATTTTCATGATCAAATTGCTTACAATGGACCTATTATTAGAATTTGGCAAATTATGAATCATTCATTATGGTGGTGATTGTAATTGTGATTGTGATTGTGATTGTGGATCGGGCATTACGTTCTGACACATTATTGGATTGAGTGTCACGCTTCGACACATTATTAAATCGTGTATCACGATTGGACACATTAATGAATCAAATGTCATATTTCAACACATTATTGGATCGGTGTCATGTTTTGACACACAACTTGTTTGGTGTGGGTCCATTGAGAGGACTATAGTTGAAGTTGTATTGAGATTATTAATTATTGTATTGGTATATCAAGCAAGATTTGTAAACTTGTTGTTTTCAGTATTTGTATGATTTACTGTGTTTTAGCTGCTTGAATATATCTTGCTTATTGGAGTAGTGTGTGATCCTACCAGTACACTATTATTATGTTTATTGATATTGCATTTGTTATTTTTTTGTTGAGTATCAAGCTTCTTTAGGTGGCTATAGACAGACCTCAGTTAGGTGATTATTGATTTTTAGAATTTAAGGGCGAGTCAGTTCTTTCAGACTATCATGGATTCTCCCACTATCTTTAGTCCATTTGCTCTCAAACTTAGTGACTTAATTATATTTTTGTTCTATGATTTTCGAGGTCGCATGAACTTGCACTAGACACTTAGATAGAGTATGGTACAACGACTTTCTATTTTTGGATAATATTTTGCACTATCTAAGTTTCTTTTTGAGTTTAAGGAACTCAATTAGGCTTTTTTATTTTCATTTGCTTTCGTAACTTCAAATTGTCTAAATTGTATTGTTTAGTTTCATTGGTTTAAAGTATTGGTTATCCTAATAGAGGATTAATGTGGGTGCCACTCAAGGCCCATTAAGGGTCGTGAAAAAGTTGATATCAGAGTTTTGGTTCATTGATCTCATTATACTAAATAAGTACAGTAGATCATAAAAAATGGTACGGAGACGTCTACACTTTTCTTCAAGAGGCCACCAAACTTTAGAAAAACTCTCTTATATTCTCCTACTATCTTTTTTTCATGCAATGACTTGATTTCAATTGGTATCTAATCTCTTTTGCTCTTCTTTCTACAAATGGTTAACACATGCAATAACGATGTCAAATGCAACTCTCGCTAATAAGCCTATAGAGGAGCTCATAACAAAGGGGCAGGAGTTGAGGGAAAGGGAGAGGAAGAGGTCAAGGTAGAGGAAGGGTCACATCCACGAGGGGTGTGGCTCAAAGCCAAAAAGGTACTAGTAGGAGAAACCTAACCTACACCTCAAGTGGAGATAGAGGAGAATGTAGAAATTGGGATATATGAGAATGCAAAGGTAGAGGAGGACACTTAGACTAAGGTTGCAGGACTTCCTCCCTCATACCCAACATCTGCACAATAGGTACTGACTTTTTTGTGTGGGTTGGTTGATTCTAGAGCTATTCCTACGGTGCCTATAGCCCAAGCTCCAGTCACTTACCCCGTCGTAGCTGCAACCCTTAACATAGGAGGACTTTGTGTGATGATGCATTCTTTTGCCCTCTTCTAGGGCCAATAATGACTGGTACAAAACATAAGATGATGACAAAGTTTATGAAGCTAAAATTATCAGTGTTCCAAGGTACAGTGAGTTGGGATGCTTATGAGTTCATTTTAAATTGTTATGAGAGGTTGCGTAAGTTGGGTATATGCACCAACATGGAGTGGAGTTTGTGACCTTTCAGCTTTAGGGTAAGGCCAAACAGTGGTAGAGAGCTTATATGGAATGTTGATTGTCTGTCTTTCCACTACTTACTTAGATCCAGTTTCATACATTATTTCTAGAAAAGTATGTGCCTCAGATTTTGAGGGATTGTAAGACAGATAAGTTCATGGCAATTGAACAAGCTAGCATGATTCTAGTTGTTTATCAGGCTAAGTTTCATACTTTGTCCAGATATGCCACCTAGTTGGTGACCACAAAGGAGGAGTGGACATGACTATTTGTTAAGGTTTGAATTTTGAGTTCTAAGTTTTATTTGTCCATATGACTACTACAGGTAGGAGTTTCAATGAGGTGATTGAGTTTGTTAAAAAGGTTGAGGGAACAAGGAAAGTTATGCAAGCCAAGGCTTTGGCTAAGAGGGCCCAAGAGCACAGGAAGTTTTCAAGGTTCCTATTCCTAAGGTTCAACTAAGCCAACCATTACATCTCAGCTAGTACAGTTAGCCGTGTCTACTTCTACATGTAATTATTCTAGGACTTCATAGCAGGTTGTTACTTATGACAGGTAGAGAGTTTTTTCTACACTAAATACTCAACCTTCTCTTGATCACAGTTGCTTTGATTGTGGTGAGCCTGGATATGTGAGGAGGAAGTGTCCCCATCCCCGTATGACCGACCCTGTGTAGCAGCAGACTAGGGTCGTGGTGCCTGCAATTGGAGGTAATAATGATAAAAGACATCTATAAGGTGGGTGGGGAGGAAACCAAAGAGGTCATGAATGGAACCGTCGAAATTCAAGAGGTCTCCTTGATCCGAAATCTTATTAGTCACGACTAGAATAAGTTAAAACTCTAAAAAGATCAAAATATTCTCAAAATTCTCAACAATTGTATCAAAGCTCATCCTAGGTCTAAAGTCACCCTCTAAATCTAATGAAAATTCAATCTAATCATCTGAACTCAAAATGTTGGCCAAAGTCAAATCTTGATCTAATTTAACTCAAACTTCTAACTCATATCCTCAAATCCACAATACAACTCCAAAACAGAAAATGAAGATGCTTTTGGATCAAATTTCACATTTCGGAGCTGATGGAATTGACAAAATTTTATTTCGATACTCGTAGCTCCACCTGATACCCAAAATCACTTTTGAATAATTTAAGCTTTTAAAAACTCAAAACCACAAAATTTCATAATTTTTCAATAAAATCTTAACCCAGATTAATCAAACATGATTCGAACAACTATCGGGAGGGGGTAAAATAGTATTCTTTTCAAAAATTTCAAAATTACCTTGAGGATCGTTACAGTTGTTATTGCTCCCTTCTAGTAGACTTTGCACTATTTTCTTGTGACATGCTATATTTTCTTCTTTGTATTTGAAATTGTTGTATTTGAGTCAAGATTTTTGTGGAAATAGCCTCTTTACCTCCATGAGGTGGTGATAAGGTGTATGTATATTCTATCCTCTTACATCTCACTTGTGAAATTTCACTGAATACATTATTATTATTGCATTTTGTATAAAGTTTAATCAATAACATTAATTTATCTTTGCTAGACTAACAGACTTAATGCCTTAAACTCATTTCTTAAAATAAAGAGATGAATCAAAATGAATCTATGTAATAAATAAATAGAGATTTTTACTTAAAACTTTTTTTTATAAAAGTATTTTTTATAAACTTTATTCACCTAATCAAAATTTATAACTGATCTTAAGACAATTTCTCAATAATTCAAGAAAAGTATAATCATCGTAATAAAATCATAATAAAGGATTATAAGTCAGCAAACAGTGATTTTTTTTTCAATTATAGGAAAAAGAATAGTAAAAAGAGAAATATCACCAAATTTCTTTAAAAATCTAAAGAACCGAACCATACTAAATCAAATCTATAAATTTGTATTATATTTGATTTTTTTTATAACTGAAATGTCAAATAAACTGATTTGACTTTAATTTTGATAAACCATCAATTCAAATTGAACCATGTACATCCCCAAATTTGAGCTTTCACGGATAAGTTGCTTGATATATATTTTAGTAAAGAGGTAACATGTATAAGTTGGAATAGTCGTGATAGTGTAAGTTAATTTTAATATGTTACATAAAAAATATGTTTTGTTCATCTCAATTTATGTGAAAGAGTTCAAAATACGAGAATTAAAAGATTTAATTTTGATTAAAAATTATTAAAACTACACATAAAGTAATTTATCATATTTTAAAACTATGCAAAAGATAAGATAAGTCAACATAACTAATGATTCAAAATTATAACCAAAGGAAAAATTTGTTTGAAGGTAAATTGTAGAATTGTGTATGATTTTTTAAGGAGTATGTTTAATTTATGTGATACCATTTAACTTGATACAAAATTTAAGAGAAGAGATTTTTGAATTTTGTGTAGCTATAAATAGTTTTATTAACAATAAATAAGAATTTTTAAAATTAAATTATTTTAATTAAAAAAAATTATACTAGTTTTTTTAAAAAAATAATTAAAGAACATTGTGTGAACAACTCAACATTCACCAACAGGTCCAAGAAAGGTGAAACCTACCACACCTTATTTTTCTTTCTTCCTAACTAAACCTCCTCAATTTCTCTTCATTTCTCCAAGCATCTTCTACCATGGCTTCCAATGGAGCTCCTCTGGCAAGTGTCCAGCTTTTTCTTTACCCTAATTTATTACCTCCGTAGAAATCACTTTCCTGACTAACACTGTAAATGGGTCTTTTCTTCTTCTTCTTCTTCTTCAGGCAGATGCGGATACAAAGACAAGTTTAGAGAAGATCAAACGGCAATTGGCTTCTGGTTCTGGCAGGAATTTACTACAGGGTCCACTTCTCAAACGATCTGAGACTGTAAGCCTGCCCTGCTTACCTCTACTTTTCTTGATTCTTCAATTCCTAACCATTTCTCCTCTTTTTTCCCCTAAGCATTGATAATTTGTCTTAAAAGGAAAATTATTTACCCAGTGGCATGTTGTGATTGAGGAGTGATGGTCGTTGTTGTTTGATGTGTGATTTTTAGTGGAGTTTATTACTTTTTCCCTCAGATCGTGTGGGTCAATGGTGTAAGCCTAATTTTGACGCTTTTCAATTAAGATAATGGTTATGAACTGTTCATCATGCTGGAACCTTTCATGTATATCTTAAAAGTTTTTCCAATGGACTATGTAGAAGAAAGATTGTAGTCAGTAGTGAGCTCATTCATCAACCACAAATCAGCCTTTCCTTTAGTTTATTTGATGGTTTTGATGAAAATTTTGTTTTTTGCAATTTAGACGTTACAAAACATGAATAGATGTGTAATTTATGTGCAAACATTTCGTGGAAAGTTTTGCAAATAGAAGTGTTCTAGGAATATCCTTAAAGGTTTATTCTTGATATGAACACTCTTAATGGGGTAGAGGAGTAATTGGAGGAAGCTATGGGGAAGGAAGAACTCCTTGTTTCCAAACACTGGAAATGATGATTATCTTCTCTAATTTGGGCAATTGAAATAGCTATCAGCTCTGTTTTCCTCACAAAAAAAGGTTACTGTTTGACGGATGCTGGTACAGTTTGGAACACTATTTCTGTGGTCATTATTGGACAATTGGGGCTGAAAGAAACAATAGAATTCTTCAAGGCAAACAAAGAAACATACATAGCCTTAAAGACACATATTTTCTTTATCTTTTAGTGCTGTCTGGGTTTTGTTAATGATGTAGATACCTTGTTAGATATGATCAGGGCCTACAATCTGTAAATTTTGATGAACCATCTTAGTTCAGTTACACTACTTATAAAATTCATCATTACCCATTAAAAACTGTCACATTGCTATTGGAAGATGCCTTTTATTTTGATTTTTAGGAGAGACAGGTCCTAGCCGTAAATTATCCACAATCCAGTATGTTTGGTTTATCTTTAATTTCAAAGTTGATATGAAGTTAGGTACTATTGATAAAAAGTATTGAGAAACAAGAAAATAACAATGAGAAAATGTTACAATTGAATGAAAGAAAGAGAAAAGGGAAGTCATATAAAGTGATAAGGTGTTTAAGTTTTAGGTCGGGATTGCTATAATAAAATCGTTCCTGTGTCATGTTTAATCAAAACTTAGAGTGTTCTTCCAATGTTGTAGTTTCTGCTTAAAGCTTCCTGATTTTGATGAACATTTCACAATTTCCTGGTACTCAAATGCCACATGATTAATTGTAATGTTCAATAATGATTCTATCACACATAGATAGAGTATGCTAGGAATGTGAAAGTATGGTTTCTTATCATACTTTAGTTTAACTATACTATGAGGTAGAGCCCATTCAGCCAACTTTTCAAAATGTGCTTATTTTGGGTTGACATTCTTTCCAAAATGTAGTAGTTTGTGTTTGGTCAAATTACTTTGGGAAGACTAGTAGTATGTGTTTGGTCATTTATTTAAGAAACATTTTCTCAGTATTAGAGAAACAGTCCGCATCTGACCACTCCTTTTCAAAAATTGTTTTTTTTTGTGCAAATTCCAAAAAAGGACGTATAAAGGTTCACTTTACAATTAACATGATTGAAATAGATAAATTAAATATTTATTATGATAGACGTCAAATAAGTTTTTCAAATTTAGATACTTAAAATGTAAGAAAGGAGAGTTTGATTGACGAATGTGTTAAATTAAGAAGGGATAGTTTGGTCGTATAAATTTTTGGTAAGTGTTTTTTTCCTAGAAATGTAATTTTTGCTTTGCTTCCAAACGAGAAGCTACAAACTTGTCTTCTCCTCACCGCAGATAAACTGGCTCTGCTACTTTGAGAATACTTTCATAAAAGTTAGGTGAAACACCTTAACTTCTCAAAATAAGTACTTTTCTTTTTTGAAAAATAAGCACTTCTAATTTCCAAGAAGCTAGGTGAAACGAGCTTTAGTTTTGAAGTTTTGGATCTTATAAAGTTGTGTAGCTCATACATAGATTTGTTACTTTTTGTCATGTAAATATTACTGCATGTTCATGATGAGATTCTCCTTTTATGGTTAAGGGAGTCTTTGATGTTTTTTAAGGAGCTGCAAGGTATCAGGGTGACACTTTATCATTTTTGCTCTTTCTATTCTTTTAGAGGCCATAAGAATTAAGAGCTCATGGCGCAATCCATTAGCAGTTAGTTATCTTGAGCAGATTTGAATGAAGAGAGAGGCTCGGAACTATGTATCAACATCTTATCTCTTGTTTGTAGATTACATTGGTATTCCATGAACTACATAGATGAAAATGAGGTATTTATGGATGAATTTCATGTGGTGCTGGAGCGGTTCCTTATAAGAGGACGAGATGCCCTCAGGCATGGTCTTCGGGGTAGCTCAATTTTAGTCTGAAAATTCAAAATTCTTTGCTTTTTTGTAATCTGGTAGACAAATCCTTCACCAGAATCTGGAAGATAACGATTAGCAAGTAAACAAATAGAAGGAAGGGGAGCAAACAATGGCCAAAAGGGAAGGGGTCAATGAGCTGAAAAGGCGGAGATCAACTCAAACTTTGTGTGTAGTGGCTCCAGGTTTGAGGAGGGGGGATGTTTAGCCATAAAAAACCAATGACATAGTGTCTTGGAGTGTGAGGTGGCTAAAATTTGCAAAGCAGAAGCACAACTAGGAACATTTTTCGCACTTAGAAGGCTGATGTAGTGTGTCTACAAGAGCCAAAATTAGGGGGGGACATTGTGGACAAGGCTAAAGAGATAGGGGATAATAGGTGGGCAAACTATGTCCAATTAGAGACTAGTGGCACTAGAGGAGGTATAGTGATTATTTCGGACAAACGGGAGTGGAAGGTAAGGTTAGCAGTCTAGGCATGTACACAGTAACCTGTAGTTTTTTGGGAAGACTCAGGAGTTCCAATGGCATCTGACTGGAGTGTATGCTCCAAATAATAGACAAGAGAGGGAGGAGACATGGTGGGAGGTTGGTGCTGCCAAGGGTCTAGCGACTAGACCATGTGTGTTATGGGGGATTTCAATACAACGGGACACTCTTCAGAAAAGAAGAATTGTAACATAATCAGTAAAGCAATGTCAGACTTTTCAGAGTTACTTGAAGATATGGAATTGCTGGATCTTGAGTTAATTGGGGGAAAGTACACATGGAGGAGAAATGTCCAACATAGTTGTGCTGCAAGACTGGATAGAATTCTGTTTTCAGAAGAATCGGATGCCAGCTTCAGGAAAATTAGGCCGAGTATGTCACAAAGGGTGACATAATTGACATAATCATACTCCCCTGATGTTATAATGTGGGGATGGGAAACCACCATGTCTTACTTTAAATTTGAAAATTGGTCATTGCAGACAACATATTTCAATGGAAGAGTCAAGAGTTGGTGGGATTCCTTTATTCTTAAACTACACTGGGAAGCCAGACTACATTCTAGCCCTTAAATTGAAGGCCCTGAAGATGAAACTGAAGGAACGGAGCTAAACAGCTCAAGGAAACTCAGGTATACAGAAAAAAAATGTCTTATCACTACTGGTTGAGCTGAGTAGGTTGCAGGAACAGAGAGAATTGAATGAAGATGATATTGCTTCTAGGCTAGTTCTGAACATGGAGTTGAAGATATAGCCAAACATGAAGAGATAGCATGGAGGCAAAGGTCCACGGCAACATGGTTGAAACAAGGAACAAGAAATGCTCATTGGAGGATGAATACAAATTACAATAGGCAAGTTCGTAGTTAGAAATGTGTTAGTGACAGAACTAGAACAAGTGGTAAAGAGATTGTTTCCTACTATAAGAACTTGTATAAAGAAATAAAAGCTTGGAGACCACAACCGGAGATGAGAGATTGACCCAGGGTTGAGGAGGAGGCTATAAATACTTTTTTGATTGCTGATATTGAAAAACAGGAAATCCTGGAGAGCATTATAGCTTGTGCAGGAGACAAAGCACCTGGCCCAGAGAAGCGCAGGGCCTTCTTTAAGCAGTGTTGGGAGGTTATAAAGAAAGATCTGATTGCAGCCATTCGAAACTTTCATGAGGAAGTCCTTTTTGAAAGAAGTCCAATAGTTGTGGCTTTAATCCCAAAGAAGATGGGAGCAGTGGAACTTGATGATTATAGACCCACCAGCCTGATTGGTGGTGTCTATAAGATTATGGAAAAATTGCTGGCTGAGAGATTGGAGAAGGTGACACAAATGGGTGGACAGATAACATATGTCATTTATTGAGGGAAACAAATCATGGATACCTTCCTTGCTAATGAATGTGTGGAGTCCAACAAAGAAGCATGCTACCATGGTTATTATGCGAACTAGATATCTAGAAAGCCTATGACCATCTAAATGGCGATTTTCTTAATTTACATGCTAGACACCAGATGTGTCAAGTGGATCAAGCACTGAATTAGCACAGTGAGGTTCTCAATTTTGGTAAATTGAACAACAAATGGATTTTTCTCTTCTCGAAGGGGATTAAGGCACGATGATCCTCTTTCCCCCTTTCTATTCATCTTGGCAGTGGAAGGAATGAGCAACTTGATGCAGCCAACCAAGGGTAAAGGGTGAATTAGGGGCTTTCAAGCTGGAGGTGACAAAATGATGGAAATCACTCACCTGCAGTATGCAGATGACACTTTGATTTTCTGTGAGACGGTGGAAGAGAATATTGATAGTGAGGGCCATTTTTATAATTTTTGAAGCAGTTTTTGGTTTCCACATCAACTGTATTTAGAGTTCCATTTACCCTATGAATGAGTTGTTGGGATTGGATAGTCTTGAAACAAAGCTTGGTGAACAGTAGGGGATCTTTCAACAACTTATCTTGGCATGCCACTGGGAGCAAACGGTAAATCCATAGGGATATGGAATGGGGTCATTGAAAATGTGAAGTTAGCAATTTGGAAAGTCAATACTTATCCAGGGGAGGTAAACTCACCTTGGCAAACAGTGTAATAGATGCACTACTTGCCTATATGATGTCAATTTTCCTAGTCCTTACTAGTGTGATTGAAAGGAATGATAGAGTCAGAAAAAACTTTTTCTGGAAAGGTACTGAAAACAAGAACAAATTCCACTTAGTGAAATGGGAGGAGCTGACAATGGGAAAGAAGGGCGGAGGGGTGGGGATGAGAAATATGAAGTTGCAGGACCAGAGTCCCATGATGAAATGGTTGTGGAAATTTAGATAACTGACATCATGTTGTGGAAGGATTTATTTGTGCAAAGTATGGGCTGGAAGACAATTGGATACAACTAACATGGCAACTATTCGTCTTTCCATATAGTTTTGCAGTATGGAGAGCTATTAGGAATCTATGGCCTGTGATGAAAGCAAAGGTCAATTTCAAGGTAGGTGACGGGCAGAGGTTTCCTTCTGGAACGACAGTTGGATAGGTCAAGCTCCTCCGAAACAACAGTATCTGTGTCTATTCAGTTTATATTTGCAACAAGAAGCAACAATTGCTTAAATGTTGACTGGGCAAGGCTGGAGCCTAAATTTCAGAAGACATTTAAATGATTGGGCAGTGGGTCGAGCAGCAACTTTATACTGCACTATGGCAGCTTTCAACAATCTGAATGAAGAAAGGGATACCATGGTATGGAAGGAAGAAGGGTCTGGGATTTTATCAGTTAGCTCAGCATATTAGTCACTACACTTATCAAGCCACAGAGAGGTGAATTGGCCATGGAAAATGATCTGGAAGACTGAAATACCATACAAAATGAATTGCTTCACTTGGTTACTGGCAAAGGAAACTGTATTGACACATGAGAATCTCAACAAAAGAGTATTCCATCTATGCTCAGGATGCTTTCTATGTGGTGAGCAGAGGGAGACAGTCGACCATCTCTTCGTAGATTGCAAGTGGACAGATCATTATGGAGATTATTTATTTGTCTAAGGAAGATAAACTGGGTGAAACCAGGTAGCATTGGGGGAGTTCTGAGTTCCTGGAACAGTGATGGCAATGCATGTACAAAGGAGTAGAGATGGAAGACTGTCCCAACATGCATTGGTGGACAGTGTGGAAGTAGAGGAATCAGAGATGTTTTGAAGATAAGTAAATTGGCAATCATAAATTGAGATGAACTGTCTAGCCTTATTTTATTTTTTTGTGTAAACAAGATATTTTAGTACAGACTGGACACAGTTTTGATGGCCTAGACTACTTGTAAGAAACAAGGTAGATAGGAGGACAAATGTAGTATGTAATACTTTTGAAAGGGTACTACATGTTTTGGATGTAGTGCATCTGTGAATATATACTAAATGTTACCTTCCTAAAAAAAAAGGGTTTGTGGCAATTTTGGGTCCAGGAAGGTATAGATCCATGGGGAATTAGTCTCAATATGTGTGCACCAAGGACTTATCTTTCTACCACATATTTGAACTTGTTTATTTGGAGAAATGTTGAAGGTATCAAACTCTTTTTTTTTTTTTTTTGATAACAAGAGGAATCCGCAGTCGCTACCTTTTGGGTGTGCATAGGGTAAACCCCCGCTCCTATGCAATAGCTCACAAACCACTTAGGAGAGGTAACCCGCACTAGGCAAGTCCGGTGCGACGAGCTTGACGTAGAAGGCAAACCCCTCTGTTTCAATTTGCTTCTTACTTTTTTTTAGTCCGTTTAAGAAGAACGTCTCTTTGCTTTTAACTTCCACATGGCGTGTTTAAGACCACAAGATTAAAGGAAATTTTGGTACATTCCACAGATCTTTAGATTATTACCATGAGATTCAAATGTCTCATTTACTTTCTTAAACTCCCAGCAAGTCAAAACTAGTCAAACAAATTGAAATGGAGGGAGTAATTGATTGGTGTGATGGGAAAACCTCCGGGTACAAGTTGTTTAACAAATTAAATAATCTTGTTTATCAAAAGAGAAATAGGTAAAGAATCTTCACGGAGGCGTGATTCTCATGGTTTACTTATTCAATTTTCTAATACAAAACATAAATTTATAGAAGAATTATCCTTTATATAGCAGAGGGAAGCTTTCAAACAGAATATTGCTGGGTGTTGGTTTTAATGTTGTCTCTTGAACTTTACCCAGAAGACTGGATTTCACTGAGGAGATAATGTCAGTGTAATCAAAGGTGAAAAGTGCAAAAAAGCTCTATAATTTTTTGGGGCCTTAAGGACAAAGCGTAATGAAGTGTAGACTTTAATGATAAACGGTGCAAATGGAGGAAAAAAAATACAAATTTGCATTTGTAATCCAAGACTAATGGTTATATGCATGAAGGACAAATATACGGACAAAGAAATTTTAAAAAATTGAAGTTAAAATGAAATATCAAGTATCGTTTCTTTGGGATTAAACTCATTAGCAAGGAAAAGGATGTCTTAGAGACTTAACGACGATACTAAAGCACTCACAAAGTGAGGTGAAGTGCTCAACATAATTTGTGCCCTGCTTTTAGGGCTTAAGCGCGCCTTTGACAACAGTGGATAGTGTAGACTATGTGGCATCCAGCTGAACTGTCACTAAGTCATTGTTATCTCTTTAATCAAGTGTTGCTTGATGAGGTCTTTCGACTTTTAAATATTAGTTTGCACAATTTGAGTTGAACTTGAAAAACAAAATTATGTGAAGTTGCTGGTGATAAAACGGTTTGTGGAAGTTGAATTGTGTTTGGATAGCTGTAGTTTTTCGGGATCTATGAGTGGAACTAGAAAAATATATATTTGAAGTTGAATTACTCCTTCAGACCACTATTTGAACTTGGAATAATATCTTTTCAAAAACTTGTGAAACAAACATCGACTTGCTCATAAAGTAACAATATTTGGAAGTGAAGTTGTTCAACAAATGGGTCCTTAGTGTACTAGATGGAAGTCAAATTTGTCATTCTATATTTGGTAGTTACAATTATGTGTTGGAAGTTTTTGAAACTTCCTGATTTGCCAATTGATAACTCTTGTGGCTTTTTGAACAGCTGAGGAAGTGGAACGAAAGATGGGTGATATTGGATCCAACAACTGGAAAAATGGAATATAAGTGTGTTTTTTTGGACTAGACATTTTCTTTAGTTTCTAGATCTCTATCATATGGTAGTTGCCCTTGTTCAAGTTTTCTTTCATTTGGTTTCTAGGGCTAGGAGGAATGAGCCAACAATCAAGGGTACCATAATATTTGATGCCAATAGCACGATATCCATATCTCCTGTAAACTTCCAGTAAGTTCTTAACATAATTTTTTTGACGAGTGAAAAATTGATTATTTGAAACACCGGGGTATCTTCCCGATGACTAATGCAATTTATTTCTTGTTCCTCGTATTTGGATTTCAGTGGACTGCCAAAATATGATAGCTGTTGTTTTTGTATCCAACTTTGATTTTTGAGATTCTTACCAACTTTCGCTGCTCCCCCTCTCTGTGAGGTCTAAGTGGGGAATTCCAAGTAGGTTTTTGTGTTGTTTCTTTTATTCTTAACTGTACTCAGATATTGGCACTCCACAAAAGAAGGACTACTTCCTATGTGCAGAAACCCCTGGTGCAGCTAGGGCTTGGGTATCTACATTGCAGTAAGTTGTCAGTGCTTTCATTTTCTTTAATGCTGTGGAGGCTACAATCCTCTCATTGTTCTATAGTATATCAATTGACAACGACACAGTGCTCTTTACTCGAAGATAGTTTGTGCAAATACTAATCAGCTAATTGTGCAGATATTGTTCAGATTACATATGATGTTTATAGTAGCTTCATCTTGATGATTGTGTGAAAAATATTGGAGAAGAATATTATTGAATTGTTGTCTCTACATTATTACATTGAGACCCTATTTATAGAAACTATATTAGGCTCCTTTTCCAACTAGGATACTATAATACAATCCTTTTCCAATCAGAATTCTATATACTATTCTTATTCATATTCTAAGTAGGATTGTAGATATTATTCTTGTTCCTATTCCTATTGTAACACTCCCCCTCAAGCTGGTGCATACAAGTCATATGTACCTACTTTGTTACAAATGTAATTAATACGACGACCGATGAAGAGCTTGGTAAGATATCTGCAAATTGATCGCTCGACTTCATAAAATTGACTACCAATCTTAATGTGTTTATTCTTCTCATGAAATACTGAATTTCTTCTCATGAAATACTGAATTTAATGCATAATGCCAACCAATCTCAATGTTCTTGGTCTTTTCATGAAATACTGAATTTGATGCATAATATCAATAGTGATAAATTCCTGAAGTACAGTGCTGAACTTTCCAAGCCACGCTTGAGAAGACTGTGTCAGATCATAGAGTGACCTACACAATTGACATACAAGTCTACTTGACTCCCCCTGAGTAACAAAACTAGGTGGTTTCTCTATATAGATCTCTTCCTTGAGACCATCATGAAAAAAACATTTTTAATGTCCAATTGATAAAAAAGATATGCATTGGATTATTAGATTTGATGGCTGAAAGTGGTCACAAATTGAGGAATAAAATTATATGGGTAAAGTCGGAATGCTGACACGACCCTACTAAGAAAGAGAATTATATGGGTAAGGTCGGAATGATGACACGACTCTACTGGAAAATAGAAATTATATAGGCAGGATCATATTGACGGCGCAACCCTACTGAAAAAGAGAAATTGCATGGATAGGGTCGGAATGATGGCACGACCCAACACAAATAAGAAACTAGTCACCCGTGTTGCTAACGGACACCCTTGTAAGCCCCCAAAAGAGAACTAAAGTAGGGGCCTACAAATGTTTTGGAAAGGGGATGTTCGCCTTTAACAAATAGACCTACGAAACGGACTAATATATGTTCTTGGAAAGATGGCATAGTGCTACGCAAATTAGATATGAGAAAATAGTCACCAAAAAGATACACGATGACCCAAAGCTTGTTGACATAATCATTGGTCGGACGGGCGGCATAAATGCGTGATACCGCCCCGCCGGCAGTGGAAGCTCTTTGATTTTCTACCAAGATCGTAGAAGCTCTGATACCATGTGAGAAACATTAGAGAAGAATATTATTGAATTGTTGTCTCTACATTATTACATTGAGATCCTATTTATAGAAACTATATTAGGCTCCTTTTCCAACTAGGATACTATAATACAATCCTTTTCCAATTAGAATTCTATATACTATTCCTATTCCTATTCCTATTCTAAGTAAGATTGTAGATATTATTATTGTTCTTATTCCTATTCTAACAGTCTATTGAAAGAAACTCCTAGTGATTTCATCTTGCGCTGCATGAATGAAATCATCTGTTTACGTCTCTAGCTTCTCTGAATTGCTTTCCCAAGTATCAAATTCTCCCTTTGGCTGACCATACGCATGTTTCAATCTAAAGAAACATTCCTCATTATGAAGTTTAATCGATAAGTTTTGATGGTGGAAGGAGTAATATGTCGTCATTTAGGATGTCTTAAATTAGCATTTGGTTGTTTTGTCAAAATTCAGTCATCAGAATACAATGTCAAAAACACAACGGGATTGAGCAATATCAGTAGTTAACAGTGTAAATGGTTGAAATTTTCCTAGTACTCATTTAACATATGCCAAAGTGGACACATATACAAAAGACTTGAAAAAGGACCAAAGCTTTTGAAGAACTTTCCAGCTTTGTAGCTTCCATCAGATTACATGTTGATAGGTGGATAACTATTTATCTAGGTTTCCATTTCCTTTTAATGTTCAATTTGCCATCCTAACAGGATGAAGATGCTACGATGATGTGGGTGAGCCATCAGCAATGAAACAACGACATTGACTTTGTTCTCTAGTGAATAAGAGGTGAGGGAAGGGAAAGAAGACGAGATACATGGACATGTCTGCATGTATAGGTGTTCAGCTGCTTTGTTGACCTAGGGTTTCTCATTTTTCTTTATCGTACTGTTGGCCTAGTAATAATGGTCAGCTTTTCAAAAGAACTGACAGTTCATCTTAAAATAATTGACTCAAAATTCTCCTATTTTATTCCAACCACCATATTTAAAGTGGATTGACCTTTTTGTATAGGATTATGTAATCCCACAAGCACCATTTTAGTGACTTTGTTCTCTAGTGAATAAGAGGCATGAGGGACGTGAAAGAAGATGAGATACATGGCCGTGTCTGCATGTATTATAGGTGTTCAGCTTCTTTGTTGACCTAGGGTTTCTCATTTTTCTTTATCGTACTGTTGGCCTATCAACAATGTCAACTTTTAAAATTTTAAAATAATTGACAGTTGATTTTGAAACAGACCGTGTTGACTCAAGCTCTCCTATTTTATTCTAACCACCATATTTAAAGTGGATTGCCCTTTTTGTGTAGGATTATGTAATCCTACAAACACCATTTTAGCTTTTTTTCTGAAATCCATAGCTCTCCTATTTTATTCCAACCACCATATTTCAAGTGGATTGACTTTTTTGTATAGTATTATATAATCCCACAAGCACCATTTTAGCATTTTTTCCTTAAATCTATAAAATCCTTTACATGTTTCAGAAAAAGACTAAAAAGTGGATTGGCCTTGGAAAATAATTTTTTTTTTTTTGAGAAAGAACCTTGGAAAATAATTTTGTAAAACAAAAGTTTCACTAAAGCTGCTTGTTTCTTTTGGGTAGCAGCTCATGAAGCTTGCTTAACTCATGATAATCTGCAAAGAATAGGCATTGTCATCCGCAGTAAATGTTTCATATGTGAAGAAGCAAATGGATCCATAACCTTTACATTGCAAATATACTTGAAAAATTTGGACCATGTTCATAAATTTGGAGTTAAGAAGGCTGTACCTGGTAATTTGCAGCAAGTAATTAGTAGTTGGAATGGACAGAAGATCTGGATGAGTCAAAGACAGTGCCAGCGGAATGCTATTCCCACTTGCATAAGGTGGACAATCTGTCTCAACTGGAATATAAGATGTTTTGAAGGGAAAAAAGAACTCAGTTTTCATGTGAAAATTTAGATGTTTAAAGCTTCTTTTCTTTGGTGTAAAAGGAATGTTGTAAATGACATATACTTTCAAAGAAACCTTCTATATTCCATATATACACAAGGAATCATCCTTCCGTTCGTACTATTCAGTACCATCTTGGTACCCTATCAATAAAGTTTATCTTTCATTTTTTAAAAAGAAAAGTTACCGTCAAACTCTAGAATTATAGAGGTAAACAATATACAGAACATACTCCAGGAGATTGTTTTACTTGTATTCCCTAAATATGTTGATTTGGGTGTTGGTTTTCATACATCCTAACATCCCTAGACTCCACTCGTGGGATTACACTGGATATATAATTGTTGTAGATAATTAGATTGTATGGACACCATATTCAAATTATGTGCATTTTATCAATATCTCATCCAGTGAATGATATTCATCTACATTCTTGTACCTCGAGGTACATAACCTCGCAAGTTTGGTACCTTGGAACGGATAGTGGCCAAGCCTCCTAAGAGAGTTTGTGTAACAGGCTACCTCACATTATATCTAAATAGGTTTACTTGACCTCCTGTAACTGCTTCAGTTTCTCTTATGTTTTGTTTTTTCTTTTGTTGAGGGAGAAAATCTTCTTTCTGAGGATGGTGGGTTGGGGGGTTTGCTCTCCCTTGTTTAGACAGACCAACTTAATCACATGTTCCTGCAGGCACTCTGTTTCACATATGCCAGGCTGCCAGCCTCATTTTGTGTTCTATTTATTACTCCTTATCTGCTTTTCTGTATAGTGAATCACATGAACATTTCAATAGAAGAGCTTTTGATGATATTATGTTTCACGAGGCAGACTTTTATCTCCTTTTTTTTTTCTCTCTTTTTCTAAATTTTGTGCAGGATATAGCAGATTGTTAATCTTAATTATGATAAAATCTTCGCTCTCTTATTCATTGTTTTCCTCTTTCACTGTATATAATCAGTGCGACACAGCTCGTCTTAAAGGCTCACAAAGAGGCTGTGAACTCGTTGAGTGGAAATGGGTCAGCAAAATTGGGAACAGTGGCCACTGTAGTTGCGGCAGCTAATTCAACTGCTCTTGAAGCTTCGAAGGAAATCGAGGCAGCAATGCAGATTGCAATGAGAAATGCTTTAGGAGCAATGATGAACCGCACACCTGATGGCCCTATGGATGACCTGTCAATAATGAAGGTAAGGATGCGCTGCAATTTCTTTTTCTTTAATCAGCAATATTTGTTTAGAAGTACAACTGAAGTCAAGTCAAACACATGCTTTAATGATGTGGAAATGACAGTCTCCTTCAAATCATAAAATTTCTGCTATGCTGTCCTAGATAATCTTGTGTGTAGGGCCTTGGTGTTGGTGAAAAGCTAGGTAGGCACTAGCTGTTTGCAACATGCTTTTCTTTTGATGTGACTGAGTGACTCTGTATGTTTCTTATGTTATACACATGCTTTAATGATGTGGAAATGACAGTCTCCTTCAAATCATAAAATTTCTGCTATGCTGTCCTAGATAATCTT
>JBCEWC010002311.1:0-35248 GCA_038996855.1 Solanum aculeatissimum
AATTATATTTGGTAAGAGTTAAAATTATGCTAAAACTCGTAATTTATATTAAATAATATATTATTTATGTAAATGGACCAAAATAAAATGTAACACCCCATAATCATTTGCACATTTATGATTAAGTTCACGTCAATAAGATTTCTTGAAGTTGAAAGATTTGGAACGTATTTGGTCTTAAATGATAATTGAAATTGGTGTAATTATTAGGGTTGTAATTACCAACCTAATATTACTGTAGTCTGTTTGTTTGCCATAATGTGATTACATTCAGTGGCGTACACAAAATTTTTTTTAAGCGGTGTCACCATTTAAAGGACAAGAATAGTTCAAGAGAAAAATTAATGAAGCTTTCGTTTTAGGTCTCAAAAAATTTGAGGCCCTTAATAGTGAACTTTACGGAAAAAAATTTATTTAAATAATATAAAATTTAGATAAAATTTGTCTACTCTTATATTAATATTATAAAATTTTAAATTAAATTTCTCACGTTTTCACATTAGTAAATAAAAATTTATACAATATTATTCAAGTCGATATTTTATTGGCTCATTACCTCGTTCTTCCAAGGATGTTGAAGCTGAACCTTGAGTTGTTAAACTTAACTTTGTATGTTTGGAATCTTTTTTAGAAAAATATTGCTCCATTAAGTTTAGACTAAGATCATATAATATGCACAATTAGTAATTTAGGATCATATAGAGGATTGTGGATAATATAATAAATAATCCGTAGTCAATTGGTCATATGCAAATCCAAAAATAAAATACATGTATATAAATTTAAATATGAATTTAGTGAATTCTATATTATTTCATTGTAACAAGTAAATAGAAAAGAACAAAATTATTATTATGAACAAATAAAAATAAAAAACTTCAAACACATAATAAAGAAATAGCATAAAAGGAAAATACTAACATGATATGGAGACTCGAGCTGAATGACAGTGATTGATGAACAAGAACTAATATTTTTTTGTGAAGAAATTCACAAGTCACAAATATATAAATATAAGGAGTCTAACAATATTTTTATTTTTATCTAACTATAATTCTAATTAATAAAGGACTCAAAGATTTTAAATTTTATTTCAATTCAATATCTAAAGTAAAAAACAATAGATTGATTTGAATGAAATAAAGGGGTTAAGAAGAGAAAAAGAGGTCAAGGAGAGGGGAAAAAAAGAAAGTACTGCCAGAGGGGATTGAACACGGGACGTCCAGGTCACCAGTAAAGAGTCAAGAAGAGGGGAAAAAAGGAGCGCTGCAAAGGGATTTGAACACAAGATGTCAAGGATGCAACCCGCACCTCTAACAACACAAGCTGAATGTATTTTGTTTAAAATGGTGTCCTTTTACTCCTTTATACAATATCTTATTTTTAATATATATATATATATATATTCACTAAAAGAATTTGACGAAGTCGTGTCATGTGACACCCCTTCCAATAAGGTAGATCTGCCCCTGATTACATTATTGTGTTGTTTGATTGTACAAGTGTAATTACAAGGTTATATTAAATTTTAAAAACAAAAGTTAATTATCTATTATTAAAAATTTATATTAGACAAATAAGGTTATTTATAAGTAATATTAAATTAAAGATTTAAGATACATATTGTCTTTTAATATTACAATTAGTAAACATATGTTCTTAACTAATATTATAAAACATCAATTTATATTTTTCAAATAAGTATATTTTAATTAAATTAAATCATAAAAGCTAAAAATACAAAATTTAGACGAACATCATGAAATGAATGTTTGAAAAAAATATTACATATTATAAATAAAATATTATAGTAAAATTATTAAAATCTTTGGAAAAAAATAAAACCTATCTAACCTAACTAAAAAATAAATGGCTTGTAATGTAAATATTAAGTCAATACTACTAAAACAAATGAAACTAAAAATATAACATAAGTTCTAAATTCAAAATAAAAAAATTTAACATAGTATTCTTATGCATGTATTCATGAATTGAAGAATGGTTTAGCTTCTTAGCCTAAGTATGCATGAATTGAAGTATGTTTTGGCTTTTGAGCCTAAGTTTGCATGACGAAGATACGAAAGACTTATTCTCTTTACACTGCCCCTCATTCTTAGGATTTTGAACTATATTGCTGGGCAATGTACCTTTCTGGCGCTGATTCAGTTGAGTTGACATCTGACCGAATTGTTGCTCTAGTTGCTTGATGGCAACAAAATGAGACTCAATTGTTGAGACTCAATTTTCTAATTAATACTGGAGATGTGAGACTCCATCCCCTTCGACGTCTCATCCTGAGCGTCACCCTTCTTCAACAGCCAGTCGAACATCACCTCAATGCGAGAGTTACCGACACCAGTATCATGATTGTGTGGTGGAACATACTGACCATTACTGAAGCCATCTCTGTATCCCCAATCAGCATCTCTGTCTGAGCCCCTATTCCTGTCATAGTAACCTCTTCCATTGTTGTCTCTGAAAGAACTGTCTCTGTTATAGTTTCGACCTTAGTTTTCTTGACCTTGGCACCAATAGTCCTGATTGGAACCTTGACCATTGGTCTGGAAACTCGCCATTTAATCTGCTCCAAAGCAAGTTCCCTCCTCATAGTAAGGTTCCTCGTACATGGGTGGTCGTGGGGGTTGATGAGATATTGCATTCACATGTTCTTGGTTCTGTTTCATCAACAACTCCACAATGGTACCAACTTGAGCAAGCTCTTGCATCACATCCTCACTTGCCCCTACTTGCACTGAGCTAGTACTGACTGAGAACAAGTTTTTTGTAGTTGACTTATCTCTCTTTCCCCATGCACGATTCATCTTGACCACTTTTTCCATCTTTTTTGAAACATCTTGAAGTGACTGATCTATAAATGAGCCTCCCATGATAGTGTCAACAACAACTTGACTTTTCTCGTGCAGGCTTCGATAAAAGATCTCCACTAGGGCTTCATCAACAATCTTGTGTTCTGGTACAATCCTTAAGCACTTAGTGAACTTTTCCCATGTGGTACTGAGTGAATCACCGAACACCTGCTCGAAGTTGTTGATCTGAGCCTTCAACTTCAGCTTTTTTGAGATTGGGAAGAATCTCTCCAAAAAGGCTCTGTGCAATTCTTTCAAACTTGTGATTGAACTCTGTGGGAGCTCAGATAACCATAGTATTGCATTTCCTGCTAGAGAAAGAAGGAAAACACGGATCCCAATAACATCCATGGACAGGTTTTGATTTCCCATCATGCTCTTACAAACACAAAATTTTGTAGATGGTTATGCGAATCCTTTGATGGTAAGCCCGTGAACAACCCACGATTCTGCAACATTTGGAGCGATCCACTCGATACGCCAAATTTTGTGTCATCCGGCAGTGAAGGTAACACAATAGCTACCATGACATCCAACACCATAGGGTCAAGCCATTATTGATTAGCTACGGCTTGGAGAACCTGTGGTGGTGGATTTAGTGGAGGTGGGTTGTTATTGTTTTGATTCAGTGCTGCATTTATTGCATTATTTGCAACATTTTTCGTATTATCTTGGGTCATTCTCCTTAGCGTCCTTTGGATCTCTGAGTCAAACGGAGTCAGGGGATTGCCTTGACTACAAGCGTTGTGCATACACTATACCTGCATGCTAAAATAAAACAAAAACGTAAGATGAGGAAAACAAGGGTTAATTCCCAAATCACCCGAATTAAACAAGTCTAATCGTACTCCCCAGCAATGGCGCCAAAATTTTGATGTCGCCCGAGCTACACCTCCTTTTTGAAGGTTAAAGCGGTCATTGTCAAGAAATATAACCTAACCAAGTTTAGGGTCAAATTCACAAGGAATATGGTAGACTCCAAAGTAATTCAAAGCAAAGTGGAGTGATTAACCTACTTATCTCCCAAAGGATTTTTTTTTTGTAATTTGAAAAATTAAAACCTAAATTAGTGCAAATGATGTGAAATTAGTAGAAAAAGTAACTAGGGTATTGTGTTCCCAATAATTCCCTAACTTGGTATTACCGGGTAATCGCAATTTTTTCTAGTATGTAGCATACAAAACAGTAAGTTAAGTTCACCAAACCCTTTGATCTAGGTGAGAAGACAATTTCAGTACATGATTTGATCCTTCCGTGCAGTGTGACATTACTAACCCTTACCTATTATTCCAGTACAACCTCCCCTTGATCAAGTTTGATTGATTAGATGAGAAAACATCAATCAAATTCTGTTATTTACTCTCTTTTCCTATTCATTACTACCTTGTTTCAGTCAATAATACTAGGCAGGTTTTAACGTTGGTCATCCATTAAAAAGCAAGCAAAACGAAGAGAAGTAATTAATACACGCATACACACTTTTCAAGAATTATAAATTATCCAATTTTACCTTATTAGTTCTTCAGGATTCCCATAACCCTAGTTATGGATTTAGCTACCCATGATCAGTCTTAGCGAAGAAATCATGTTAATGAATAGTATAATAATTCACTTACAATGATAAATTTAAAGAACAAGAAATCTCAATCTTCAAGAAATCACAATGATGTAGAATTAATGTCAAAATCACACAAAGAGAGTCTTCCAAGTGTTTTTTTTGTCGTTCTGTCTTTCTCTTCTCATAATAGAAACCTAAAAGCTTATTTATACTACTGAAAATACAAATCCAAAATGAAATAGGAAAACTGAGTGAGCAGGCTCCACGAAAGGGTTTATGGGTCATATAGGCTTTCATGGCCAGTATTGGGGCTTCATAAGCTTCTCTTTCAGAAACTGGCCATTGACTCTATGAGACCTTCTTACGAGCCATATAGGATTCCACAACTCGTAAAGGGTTTTGTCTGTATACTTTTTCTTAAAGTCTTCAATCTCTAATGCTCGAGGCACGAAACCATTCGATAGCTCGTATCAACACCTACGACTCATTTGTACATTCGTGGACCAAACATTTGAAAATCAACCCTTCAATGGATCTCACCTACGACACCACTCTACGACTCATGAAAGTATTCACGGCCTGTAGAGGGTATCATACTTCATCAAAAAGCTGCAATTTTGCAAACTTCTCCCCAAAACCATGCCAACTCTGTAATCCTGCAAAATAAACATAAAAACACATCAACCCCACAAATATCACTATAAGAACACACAAAATCCTAAGTTTTAAGCATCAAAAGAGTTGTATTTTGATAGCACATCAGTTGTGCTCTGTATGTGTTATATATAATGATATGGGATGACGGTTGTTGTATTGAGGGTTGTGTTAGCTATAGCTGCTATATTAGCTGAGTTCTGGCACTATTAGACTATAAAATGGCCTGATAAGAGCTTAATTGGGTTGGGAATATATGACACGTATGTACACTGAGCTTGACTCTTGATTTTGTTTTGTAGCCTGAGGCTACTGAGATATACTAGCTTGTGAGACTGACAAATGATTACATGTTGCATTGTTTTGGTTGCCTGGGATATCTATGATACGACTGTGGCTATCTAAATCTATTCTAAGTACTTGTGGCTGCCTAGACTGTGGTATAATCACCTGGTTAGATGTCATTCTTGTGTTGCTTTATGACTTATATACTTTTATATACAACTGTTAACCATTATACATTTGTTATACCTACTGAAAACTGGGGGAACCAAGTTATATTCTGGAAAAAATGTTGTGATTGTGCTTTAAATTAGGCCTTGCGACTCTTGATATGAGATACGTTTCTATTGAATCTCTGATAAGCTAGAAACAAGAATATGACCCCGATAGGGAGACGTGTGCTATATCCTACGGGGTTCATAGGGTTATCTGTGATGGATATATGTCGTCTGTAAGGGTGTTTGTGGATTATACGCTGTACTATGGGCTGATTTTTGTATAGACATGACTCTACTAGGCTAGATGGTTCTGGATACTAATGATATAACTGTGATTGATGTGGTTGGTCTGATTACTTGTGATTTACTAGACTGTGATATAATTGGGCATGTCTCTACATTATTCTATGACATACATTTCCATATATAATTGTTTCTTATTATTTATCTATTACCTTTACCCTACACTGGGGTTACCTGCTATAGACAGAGATGGGTGATAATTATAATTGGTGGAGTTGTGAGATTCTTTCCTTGAGAAATGATGTTGCTGGATCTCCGGATAAATTAAAGAGTGGATGACTATTCCTATGCTTCGAGTCTTGGATGACGCTCCTCGTGTCTCAAGCTTCAGTGACCACGTCTGAGTGTCCGAGATCTGGATGATGCTCCCCATGGTCTGTAGTTTTTAGTGACCATGACCGATGATGCCAAGCCATGGATGCTGGTTTCGAGGTCCGAGCACCAATTGATATTCTGGGTCAAGGACCCCGTTGGTTAAATTTTTGGACTGAGACCCTGTCACTTGTTCAGGGGGATTCGTCCCATTGATTGTTTTGGGTCTGAGACCCTTTTGATAATGTTAGGGGAATTCTTTCTCCTGCGTGGGATTATTCCCACCGTTATACATATTATGGTGCTAGGATTAAGTGTTATGGCCTAACACGATACGATACATTGGGTGGAGGAACCGGTTAATTAACCATGGATCCACACCTATATACAACTTGATTGTGCATGGGTGTACCTTCTGGGCTTATGGGGCCTCAAGGGGTGTTCAGGCTTAGACATTAGAGCCTTACACCTACATATAGCTCGATCCCTTGATCATGTGATATTGACAGTTAGGTTTTATGGTGATTATGTTCGGTTCCATGGTGATTCTATCAGTTAGATATGTGTGGGTATACCTTCTGGGCTTGTGGGGGACTAATTGGCATACAAGCATAGATATTAAGCCTTGCACCCATGTTGAGTACTATGTCTAAGTTTGGTGATAGTTCTGGTATAGGCTTATTTGGGTTTCATAAATCGTTATCATTGCACACCACTTGGGTTGGTTCAATTGGGGTTCGATGATTCTCCAGACATGCCTACTCCATGATCTGAGTTCTGATTTGCTAGACTTACTGCAATTCTCTACATTTAAGCCTTTTATATTTAGAGTATTTCACTCAGTCGATCGATGATGCCAACAAGGTGCCTATTACCGATACTCACCTCTACATTTCTGCATCTTTCCATTGTGCAGGTCCAGGTTCTAGCCATGGTCGCTGAGTTGGGAGTTCGTGAGCGTTTCAGGAGACATTGATGAGCATCAACAACTCCATACATTCTACTGTCTCCTTCCTTTCTGATGGTGATCTTTTTGATCCAAACCTGGGCCTTGTACAGTATAGTGGCTTGTATTTGTAGGAGTATTCCTAATTATGTATATTATTATAATGTGTGTGTGTATATATATATGGGTGTGTGCTTGTGTCTACAGTAACTCTGTGCAATTGACTTTCAGGTTTTAGGTAAGTTGTGTGGGTTTGTCTAGTCATGTTTAGCGTATTTGTGACTAGTGTTTTAGGACAAGTACCCTGAGGTTGGGTAAACTGGATCATGACAATATCTATCCACCATGTTATATCACGAAAGAATGAAGAGTTCAAAAACTAAAGAAAGTGAAAAAAATTTAGAAATGCTATTAGAGTTAATCAGAAAATTCAAAGGACATCAGCACAATAGCAAGGATGAAAACCCATATCAAGAAAAGAAGCGACAATGGCCATATACAGAATCAGTCAAAGATGATTGAGATTCTCATTTTTGCACCTCCTCTACAATAAAAAACCTCCCTCTTTTTTATCAACAATATTACACCTCCAAATCCATAGCAACTTATCGAGGAAAAGATTGAATTACACTTTATTAAGATTGTTGAAGTTCCAATATTTGTATCAGTACTCCAAATCAAGAAATAAATAAAGAAGTTCAAATTGTGTTACACAGTTGACAAATTATATTGATTATCATGATTAGTCAAAATAATTAATGAACATAAAATTGAAATTGTTCAACTACCTTGGTGTTCTTCTTCGTCTTCTTTACCACAACAACAACATACTTGTGAAATTTCACAATTGAGGTCTAAGGAGGATAGAATATACACAGATCTTACCACTCTCGACTCCAGCTAATCAAAGCAACAATTAATAGAAAAATATGATCGCTAATAGTAAAGTAGTGCAGAGCACATGCAAAGGCCATAACAATAACAAGGTGAGCTAATCTAAACACATGAAACCACAAATAAAATTAAATACCAAAAATCAAAGACTACATGAATATGCTAATACTACGACAAACATAGAGCTCTATACTCTTATCCATCCAAAGGCCTGAATAGGCTGGTAATAAGACAACTCTCAGCAACTAACCTTTTACCTTTCTATTTAAGGTTTTCTCCTTGGTAAGTTAAAGATGTGTCATATTAACACTGTTATTCATATCAATCTCAAAATGTTAAAGTTTGTTAATTGCGGCTAGAAGTCTTATTTCACAAAAGGTAATATTAATTGTAATATTTTCATCTACAATGTTTGCTATTGAAGTCAAACTTTTCTACACTTGTACTATGTAACTGGTAATAATGGTATGTTAAAGAAAGTTATGCACTCGCAATTTAAAATCCTAAATCAGCCATTGTTAACATATAGATATGAAGTTGCGATTACAGAAAAGAGTGTTTCACAATTTTTTTTTTGTAAAAGATCACTAAAAAAACGAATATGTGACTAACAGTACTATACTGATTATTAAACATAGTAATCAGTGTGCACATTGAAAATTCCTAAAAGTACTTTACTGATTATCCAAAGAAAAAGCCTAAAACTTTCAGCAAAGAGATTCAAAAGAACAAAGTGATGGACAAAGGCTAAAGTTGGGGGTGTGGTAGAAAGAGGAGGTGTCTCCCATAAAAGACTCAAGGAAAGAAAAAGGAAAACGAAGAAAGTAGAGGAGTCCTTGAAATGATGAAAACGGGAAAAATGTTTGAAAATGCTAGCTAAAAAGAATTGGCTAGAAAAGAGGACCCTCCAAAAATTAGTGAAAAATAGTGCCAAAAGGGAGAGACACCTGGGATGAAAAGATCAAAAGAAAAAGAAGTGTCAAGAGGAGAGAGAGAAATGAGGACAAGAGGATCTGTGAGCATGAACAAATATAATGTGTATAATTCTAGGAGGGATAAGCCACTCATGTCCATATGTTATCCTACACAACCTTAACCCTACATTACAACCCGAACAAAGTCCTGAGGGATCTTCATTCGGAATGAAACCAAATGAATTTAGATTGAGAGTAAGGGCAAGCATATGGGTTGAAGCTTACATGTTATTTCTCAATTGGGAGAGTGAGTAAAGAGATCCTTTGGCAATCATGTTATACTTTTGTGTGTACGGGATCTTTTTTGGCGTGAGGTAAAATAGTGATGCTTTTAGGCAATGATCAATAACTACATGAATAATTGTGAGTGTATCCATGTTTTGATTACTCCTTAGTCACCTCTTAAAGCTTCAAAAATATGTTAGTGGTTTGTGGAAGCTCGGGAGTAGATGACAAAGGTGGAATTGTATGTATTGCTCCCAGTGGTCCTTTGTGCAAGCTTTGAAATGGACTGATTGATGTTTGATTTGCTTGAGGGCAAGAAAAGGTTCAAGTTGGGGGTGTCGATGAGTCCATATCTCTAACTCATTTTAGGCTTATAGTGCAAAGAATTATTGTCCTAAATGTGTTATTTTGTTTCAATTGCTAACTAATGTGCATGTATTGTGTTAAGAATGGAGTTAAAAGTGCACAAGAGGACAACACTCAGCAAAACTTGTAAAAGGAGAAAAAGTGTTAAAAAGGCGGACAAAAGCGGCATCATCGACCTAGTCAGCGCATCAGCAAATGCTCAGTAAGACCACCTAACAATCTAACAACCAATTCACAAGTTCTTACTAGAAGGGTGGTCTGAATCTACATCGCCAAACCAAGTCGGCATATCATCTACTTGTTATGGAGACCACATAATATTACAAAACTCAGGACCCCAAGCTCATGACAGAAAGGAGATGAAGTAGGGAATTTGGCATATCGCAGAATACGATATGTGGAGAAGAAAATCATCCCCCAATATTATAGAGACCTAGGCTTACAAAGAACTGTAAAGGAAAGCGGTCAAGTGCATATTCAGCACATCGCCGTAGTGCTCGATGATGGTCAGCTTTGACCACCGAGTTGCAATTTAATGCACAAAGTTCCATGATTTTGCACAGACTATTTAAGAAATTTTGGAAACAGAAATTGTACAGATTATTCTTTTCAGAATACCAGATAGAGAGAGAGTGGCACAAATTTGTAGAGATTAGCTTGTTGAAATCAACTTTTGTATTTTAATCCCTGTTACCTATGTACTAAGCAACAAATATTGGTATTGAATCTTTAATTTCTAGCATGAGTGTCTAAAATCCCCATGTTCGGGGTGTGAATTTGATATAGGTATTTGATTTCTATTGCTAGGACTTTGTAATTTTGACTATATTGTAGTTAATCTGAGTGAATTTATATCCATTGGTTAGTTTTACTTATAGTCTTAAGATTGAAAACTTGGGGTCTAATTCACATCTCTAATTATTGCTTTAATTTGAGTAGTTAGAGTGTGAAATGGATGTATTAAGTAGAAATCCTTTAGGGTTTTAGTTGAATGTCATACCCATGGGTACAATGGCTAGATAGTAGGTGGTTTGCTATGATTTCTCTGGACAGGTGTGTCATAGGGAAATCCTCATATGTTATCATAAATGGATCATGTGAAACACCTTTGTCTCATAATTGAACTTAGGTTACCAACATCCTCGCCTATTCACTCATGCTTAACTTGATTTAGTAAAATATTTAGTCCCACCTTAATAGATCTAGTTCCATATTTGCACATCTCTAATATCTCTCTATATATGTTGTTAGTTTGCTAATTTTAGTTGTCAATTGTAGAATCTCGATCTTTAATTATTCTAACCCCCCATTGGAACCTACAATTGCTTAATTGAATGAAATACTTCGCTTCTTGAACCACCATTACCAGTGGGATTCAACCCCGACTCCAAAGTTGGGTAATATACTAATAACGATCGTCCCTCCTTTTATTGAGTGGAAGGATTGAGCATTCATCAACTCATCTCTTGGTTGCCGACTGCAGGGCAAGGATAAAAAAGTTCGTGTTGGGAGTATCTGACTTTATTAATAAGGAATGTCACATCACCATGCTCGTAGATGATATGGACTTATCTCGGCTCATGAATTTTATCGAGCAACTTGAAAGGGAAAAGCTTAGGAAGATGACGAGTGGGGAGTCCAGGAGGGCCTCGTTATGATGGTGGGCTTCAAGGTGCTAGGGGTGGTTTTTTTTAACAAGACCACAAATTCCAAGGTCAAGGGTCTTTCAATGCTCAAAATCAAAGGTTTGCTAATAATAGGGTGCCCAAACCTAGAGCTCAAGGTGGTAATGGTGGTCAAATTATTCCTACGTGTGGAAGGTGTGGTAAGAATCATGGTGGTAGATGCTATAGAGATGTGGGTGCATGCTTCGAGTGTGGAAAAATGGGCCACAAGATTACGGATTGTCCAAATAAGGGTAGTGATAGTTGTCCTCAAGGACAAGGTGTCCATGGTGATAAAAAAGCATAAGGTGATCAACAAGGGGGTACTCCACGTCATAATTGCTTTTATGCCCTTCAAGGGAGGCAAAGGGTGGATGGGGTGTCCGATATTGTTACCAGTATGTTAAAGATCTACAATTTTTATGTATATGTTTTATTGTATCTGAGTGCCACTTTCTCTTTCATTACTCCTTTTGTTGCTAATAGACTTCATGTGTGTCCCAAATTATTACGTGAACCCTTTGAAGTGTCTACCCCGTTGGTGAGTCCATTATTTCTAAAAGAATCTATAGGGGTTGTCCTATATCTATATTGCATAAAGTCTTGCCTTCTGATTTTGTGGAATTTGACATGGTAGATTTTGATAACATTCTTAGGATGGATTAGTTACATGTGTATCATACCTCTATTGATTGTAGAACCTGCAAAGTTAAGTTCCAATTTCCTAATGAGCTCATCTTTTAGTGGGAAGGTCATGACTCGGTGGTAAAAGGGTAGGTTCATCTCTTGTCTTAAGGCCCAGAACTTGATTTCTAAGGGTTGCATTTACCATCTTGTAAGGGTTAGGAATGTTGAGTCTAAAGTTCTTCCTATTGAGTTGGTTTCGGTGGTCAATAATTTTCTTCATGTTTTTCTCGATGAGCATCCCAGTGTTCCTCCCAAAAGGGAAATAGACCTCAGTATAGACCTCCTCCTCGACATTTAACCTATTTCCATTCCCCTTATCGAATGGCCTTGGCGGAGTTGAAAGATCAATTGAAGGATCTATTAGAGAAGGGATTTATTAGACCTAGGAAGTCACCTTGGGGTGCACCAGTGTTGTTTGTTAGAAAGAAAGATGGCTCACTTAGAATGTGCATCGACTGCTGGCAACTTAACAGGGTCACTAGAAGAACAAGTATCCTTTTCCAAGAATAGATGACCTATTTGATAAACTTCAAGAGGCTAGTCGTTTCTCAAAGATTGATCTTCGGTCCGGGTATCATCAATTGAGGGTGAAGGAGTGTGACATTCCAAAGACGGACTTCTGGCCATGATATGGGTGTTTTAAATTTATGGTGATTACCTTTGGCCTAAGTAATACACGACGATATTTATGGATCTCGTGAATAGGGTCTTTAAACCCTACCTTGACATGTTTGTTATGATATTCATTGATGATATTTTGATTTATTCTCGGAGTGAAGAGGGGCACGTGAAACATTTGAGGGTGGTGTTGCAAACGTTGAGGGAAGAAAGGTTGTTTTCCAAGTTCGACAAATATGAATCTTGATTTAAAGAAGTTGCATTCTTAGGGCATGTGGTGTTTGGTCAAGGTATTAAAGTGGATCCTAAAAAGATGGAGGTGGTAAGGAATTAGCCTAGGCCCCTGACCCCAAAGGATATTAAGAGTTTCTTAGGCTTGACAGGATACTACCAGAGGTTTGTTGAGGGTTTTTTCTTCAATTGCTTCTCCCGTGACAAAATTGACAAAAAAGAAGGAAAAATTTGTATGGCCTAATGAAAGTGAAAAAAGTTCTCAAAATTTGAAAGACAAGCTTACATCCGATCCTATCTTGGCTCTACCGGAAGGATTAGAAGGGTTTGTGATTTACTGTGATGCTTCAAAAATTGGATTGGGGTGTGTATTGATGCAAAGTGTCAAGCTTATTGCCTATGCTTCTAAGTAACTAAAGGTGCATGAGGGTAATTGCCCCACCCATGATCTTTAATTAGTGCTCGTGGTGTTTTCTTTGAAAATATGGAATCACTATTTATAGGGGATTCATGTAGATGTGTTCACCGACCATAGAAGTCTCCAATATGTGTTCACCCAAAGAGACATAAATTTAAATCAAATGAGGTGGTTGGGACTCTTTAACGATTACAACATGAGTGTGCATTATCATCCGGCCAAGGCTAATGTTGTTGTTGATCTCTAAGTAGAGTGTCCACGAAGAGTATGGCTTATATGGATGATGACAAGAAGGAATTGGCAAGAGAAGTTCACCGGTTGGCTAGATTGGGAGTTAGGTTGGATGAAGCCAAAAATGGAGGTGTGGTGGTTGTAGATTGTTTTAAGTCCTCCTTAGTTGAAGAGGTCAAATCCAAACAAGACCTTGACCTCGCTTTGTTACAATTGAAGTCTTTGGTGAAGGATGGAAAGGTAAAGGTTTTCTTCCAAGGGGGAGATGATGTCCTTAGGTACCAAGGTAAGTTTTGTGTGCCCGATGATGATGGGTTGAGAGACTTGATTTTAAAAGAGACTCATAATTTATCTTATTCTATTCATCCCGGTTCCACGAAGATGTATAGATATTTGAGGGAAATGTATTAGTGTGGTGATATGAAAAGAGATATTGCCATGTTTGTAGTCGATTGTCACAATTGCCAACAAGTCAAAGTCGAACATCAAAGGCTGGGTGGCCTAGTCCAAGATATCGAGATTCCTACTTGGGAGTAGGAAGAGATCAACATAGATTTTGTGATTAGCTTGCCTAAGACAAAAAGACATTTTTGTTCTATATGGGTTGTGGTTGATAGGATGACAAAGTTGGCTCACTTCTTACCGGTTAAGACAACTTATGGTGCCAAAGATTATGATAAATTGTACATTCATGAGTTTGTTAGATTTCATGGGATTCCATTGGCTATTATTTCGGATAGTGGTTCTCAATTCACTTCGCACTTTTGGAGATCTTTCCGAAGAGGAGTTGGTACTAAAGTTAAGCTTAGCACGACCTTTCACCCACAGATGGATGGTCAAGCCGAAAGGACCACTCAAACTCTTGAGGATATGCTTAGGGCTTGTGTCTTGGAGTTTAAAGATGGATGGGATGAGCATCTTCTATTTATTGAGTTTGCTTACAACAATAGCTATCACTCTAGCATAAGAGTAGATCCCTTTGAAGCTCTATCTGGTAGGCGTTTTAGATCCCCGGTTGGGTGGTTTGAAGTGGGTGAAATGGCTTTATTAGGTCAAGATTTGGTTATGGAAGCTTTGGAGAAGGTGAGGGTGATAATAGAAAGGTTGAAGACGGTTCAAAGTCGGCAAAAGTCCTATGCCGACACTTGGAGGAGAGACCTTGAATTTAAAGTTGATGATTGAGTTCACTTCAAGGTTTCACTAGTGAAAGGCGTGGTATGTTTTGGCTATAAAAGGAAGTTATGCCCTTGGTATGTAGGGTCTTACTGGATCATGAGACGTGTTGGTAAAGTTGCATACGAATTAGAATTTCCCATGGAGATGAGCATGGTTCATCCGGTCTTCCATGTTGAGAAAGTGTGTTGGAGACCCTAAATCCATTGTTCCCTTAGAGGTAGTTAATGTTGAAGAGAATTTGACTTATGAGGAAGTTTCAGTGGAAATATTGGATAGGCAAGTGAAGAGGTTGAGAAACACGGACAAAACATCCGTCAAAATCCTTTGGAGGAACCAAAAAGTCAAAAGTGCCACTTAAGAGGCCGAAGTGGACATGAAGAAGCGATACCCCTATCTCTTCCCCTCTAATCAAGCTTGAGATACTATGATTTTCCTACTTGAGAACCTTTCCCTCCTTGCATGTCATTTTTGTATCGTCCAAGCATGATTGTGTAACTGTGAGGTTATATCGTAAATGTTATTTGAAGCATGTTTTTAAAAAAAATCATGAAGTATACGTTGCATTTTTTGCATATGATTCATGTGATCTATTCCTTAGAGTTTGCATTTAGCACATTTAGGAATAAATGTTCCCAAGGCGGAGAGATTGTGAGGCCCCACAGGTTGGAAGATATGAAAGTACAAAGAAAATGGAATTTGAAAATTTTTATAAGTGCAAGTGGGTTATGAGGGAGTTTTACAGACCGTAGAAAGATTATGGGTCGTACATGGGCTTCGTGGTTTTGAGGGTGTAATTCCAGTAGCTCAAGTTTGGAGGGCCACCAAGCACAAAGGTTATTACAAGCCATAAGTGGTTCCACGGGGCCGTAACTTGTGCTCGTGGAATTATGGCCAGACTTGGTGAAAATAATGGTTTCTGAAGTTCAATATACGAGTTACCAACACGGCTCATACCTTGTTTGACAGGCCGTAAGTCGTGGTCTAAGATTTAGAGAAAGTTACTGAGGTACAAAAAGGTTACTAGACGAGATCCCTTTCCACAACACATGGACTAGACCATGGCCCGTAATCGGGGTCTTGTGGTCCTCTCCGGCAGATTTTTAGAAAGGGCAATTTCGACCTTTCCTAATTTCCTAAGTCTATACTACGTCGTTTACGCCCCCAAATAAGCTCTTTTAATCCCTATACAACCCTAAACTACTCCACTCCAGTTCATTCTAAAAAATAACCCAAGTCTAACTCCACCAAAACACTCCTAAGTTCTTCAAGGCCTTCAAGAGAAGAGTCCAAGCTAGGGTTTTGGTTTCCTCACTTCCAAATCATATTTCTTCCATTAAATCACACCAAGGTATGTGGGTTTTGATTTGTGGAGTGCTTTCTTTTGCAAAGCTCTACCATTCTTCTACTTATTCTATTTTCAAGTCATGAATATTTATGGAAATATTATGAACTCTTGTATATGTTGATATTGTGGAGAAATTTATACTATTGTATCATTGTACACTACTTAGCATTGAAATGTCGTGTGAAATTTATGGAGTTTTAAGAGGGTTAAGGAAACTCTAACTAAATTCTACTATGTTATGGTGGATTAGTTTGAATGATTTGAAAAAGGCCTTATTTACTATCCTCGTGTCATAAAGTCTTGAAACTTCCTGATTTTGAACATATACACATACCCACCATGTTTTGATTAAAGATGTGTTTGAAACTTCATCTGTTGACGAAAGCCTTTTTGGCAAGATATGTAAATTGTAGATGTTACAAATTTTGAAGGGGCTATTATGCATGCTATGAGCTATGGGAATATTGTGAAGGTTATATATGTTATGAAGCCCTATCTTTGATATTATGAAGCGTTGGGTTTGATGAGCTACTCTTTGATAATATTGAGCTATTATGATATTATTCATACTACGTCTATGATTTGCGTATTTTTTGGGGATTGTGACCTAACATTGAGCGGACCTTGATAGGTAGCCATTGTACCTTAACTATGTTGCCACCATAAGTTTGTGAATTGTTTATGGTATGACTAACCGAAGAGAGGGTGTTCTCGTAAGGTACATGCCACTTAATATCCGAAAAGAGTGGTGATTCCGTAAGGCTTCAACTTTCTATTATTCAAAAAGGGTGGTACTCCCGTAAGACTCTTATCTTATAATTAACCGAAATGGGTGGAGTTCTCATAAGTTAACCAAAAAGGATGTTGTTCCCGTAAGGTATTTGTGAAGAACTTTCCAAAAAAGGGGGAGGTTCCCGTAAGGTGAGTGTTTGGTCTACCTTGGCAAAGTAGACTGCTCCTTCATTCGGTGTGGAGTGAAAATTGAAATTCCAAGTAGTAGCTCGCTTGATCTTATCTGTCTATTACGATCCCTTCCCAACTAGGTATAATATAATTTATGATTTGGCCATCCGTATGCATGTATTTGATTAAGGCATTGCTCATTCATGTCATATTGAGCTTATATTCATTGACTATGATTATGCATATTGTATAACTATGGTTTATGTTCCTTGTCACATTGCACCACGCATACTTAGTACATTCCAATTACTAACACATTCGTTTTTCCTACATGATCTAACCATGTAGGGACCGGAGCTTCTATTCATCAACCTCCTCCGCACGGCTAGTAGGATCGTTTGAAGATTGCTATTGGTGAGTCCTCCATTTCGGGTACAACATCCACTTTCTTATCATGTTTGTTAAGACTTATCTACTTATGGATATTTACTTTCGAGGGTGATCTCGGGAGATGTCTTTGCCCCCGTTCTATTCGTATTAGAAGTGTTGTTGAATATGGTTATGTATGTTACAATTTCGACTCTTTAGAGACGGACGAAAAGCTGGTCGCAAATTTACTTTTAGAGACCATATATCTCGTCCCATATAGATTATTTTCTTCTTAGAAAACTAATTGCATTATTGTCTTTAAGTCCTTATAGTGACGAGAAACTACATCGTCCTAGATTACTCTTTTAGGTCAAGTACTTACCTCGACCTAGATGAACCTTTAGGGACGAGAAACTACCTCATTGTAGATCATTTTTTGCGACTAGTAGCTATCTCGTCCTAGATGAACCTTTAGGGACAAAAAGTAGTCTCATCGGAGATTTGCCTTTAGAGATGAGCAATATTTTGATCCTTGATTGACCTTTAGAGACAAACAATAATTCCTCTCTAATTGGCCATCAGAGATCCTATACATCCATTGATATCATAAGAATCTAAAAAGATAGAGAAAGATTAAATAAAGAGTGCATAACATTAAAGATAGAGAATGAGTGTGACTATTACAATAAATTGGTTAACAACATCCCCTAATATTAGCTTCAATTTGCTTAACAAAAAAATATAAATAGCATCAAAAGTTTTACATAAAATTCAGAGAAACTTGTATCTTCACCGAAGAATGAACAAAAGTTGGCAAAAAACTAGCTTCAAGTTTCAGTGCTTATCAAGTGATATCAAGAAACATCAACAAAAGCTGCAAAAAATAAGAAAAATCTATTACAAAAACGTCAGGATGCATCAACCATGAATCCAACATCTATTTTGTGTCGTTATGCAAATAACCACAACTATATAACACTTAGTAAAATATATAAATAAATGTAATGAATGAATAGCTTAACGATGAGATAGATGAACGACAATCGGACAAAATATGTTAAAACAGAGATGACACTTCAGTTATTTTTACCTTGTCAAGTATGTATTTTATTTATCTTATCCTCCATCCTAGTGCGAGAGAGGGGAATATTAGCAAGGTACTCCAGAATAGACAGGAACTTTGCCTACTTCAACAGATTCAATGGGCAGGAACTACTAGCACCAAAACAGCATGACATCAAGTGCATAAAAAGCAAAATGGCAGCATACTCACTTCCATGATATCCTTAGACAATAGAAAGATAGAACACCCAAGTTTCCATGCGACACTGATGATATAAGTAGCATTCAACTTCTTTTTCTCATCTGTCATGGAACAAAAGAAAGCTTAGTTTGGAGAACTGCATCCACTAAGTGACAATAAGTAGAAATAAAGAATCAGAAAGTGTAAATCCTTGTCATACTATGACTCATTTGAGAAACTCAATATTCTTTTGGATGATGTTAGATAGTAGACCACAAGCATTAAAAGACAAGAAACTAAGTTACACCCTCTAGAAATTCAAATTCCTCGATCCTTATTTAACACTACGGAAGAGTTTAAAGCTAGTTGTTCACGCTAGAGATTGAATTCAATACTACAAGAGCAGGTCAACATTCTTGATTCTGAAAGTGAAAGTGAAGCCTGTTGCAGACCAGTATACGTAGAGTGACTGGGAAATGACCTTCCTCTATGCCCCAAGAAGAGGAAAAAAAGATTAAAAAAATAATTTTGCAAGAATCTACTCCATACAGCTTTCACCCTTGGTGACAAGATTCCAATTAACAACCCTTGCTCCACAGCGCTGAGAAGCTCGAGAAAGAATAACCCACTTGAAAGGCTCTTATCCTAAACAAAAGCGAATAACAATTAAGTAAAAATCAGGAAGTCAAAAATTGAAATTACGCCAATTGTACAGGAAATGATGATACTTCACCTGAAAACTCTCCATTTTAGATGTTCTTCCAGTGTTCTTCACTTTTTTGTTTGCCAAAATGAGAATATCAGCATCAATAATCTTCTTTCCTCTGAAACGCGATCTCAAGTTCTTCAAACGCTTAAGCATATTAAAACTCATGAACTACCACAGGAAAGCCAGAAAAGAATGTATATTTAAATACATAAGCGATGTGCTGAGAAGAACTAATTACAGGGCTTACATACATATGTCGTAATAGCATATAATTCAAAAAAGTAAAACTAAAATATCTAGTTGCATGAATAACATAATCACATGAAAAACACACAAGATTTGAAAATTCACTGCTGAGGACACATAATAACATATCAGCAATTCAGAGGGGCTCATGTTATAGCTAAGACTGCTAAACTATGAATTTTGATGATTCAATATGTGCAATCACATTTATAAGCTTTAAGAAAAATACAATTAAAATCTTGCATCCGTTAAATTTTCAAAACTACTCATTTTGACAATGTCTCATTTAGCACCATAATAACTGAACACATCTTACAATATACAACCAATGACATTTGTCACAAATAGTAAGTCTTAGCTTGTTAGCTTATTGAAGATGAACATTATACACATTAATGGAAAGTGATTACAGTAGGAAAGCAACCCAAAAGTTTCTTGAAGGAATCATTTATAATACCATCAATAAGCTTGAATAAAGTAATAGTCCAAATGGATTAATCATAAAATCCTGGAAGCTCATAAAGCTTGAAAATAATTAGGTTCACACAGAGGCGTGAAGAGAAATGAGCCTCACTTTTCACATGTGAAACAAACGAAATAGATTCTGAGACATTGCCAAGAATAATCTTCTTATTCCCTTGAACAAAATTGTTTCCTCCCACATTTACAAGGGAAAGCTTCAACTGCTTCCCAATCCTGACAACTTGGTTGCAGTTTTTAATTTTCTTAAACGACATTTTTATTGGAGGTTTTATTGCGTGCTTCCAATTAAAAGATCCTAGAGAAATCTTGTCCAACACCTCCAGAAGTACCCATATGCAAAAATAAATGGTAACGTTGAGGCGTCAAAGATACTAGCAGCTAGAGCAGAGCTACATTCTACCTACAAATTCCAATTACAACTTTTACTAGCAGATCTCCTCTTTAATATCTGGAGAGAGCCATGTTACAAGACCTATCACTTACCCATTTCATACATCTTCAAACAAACTATTGACATAAGAATCTATCCCAAGACTATTAATCCATAATCAGAAGAATCTCCCCTCTCTAGAAATTTGCTCATCATCTTTCATCATCTCCGCAAAGGACACCTTCTTGCTGTCTGCAGACAATCCACTCCTGAAAAAGAAACCTATTTCTCAAAAATGGCTATATGCTTCAATTGAAAAACTAGCAACACCCTCTCCTTTAGTGACTCAAAACCAAAACCAAATAATATATCAACAAAACTGAAAAATGCAGATATCAGCCTCATTAAGACTTAGTATGGCAACAGACGGCTCTAGAAATTCATCCAATGGTTAAGGGCAGATGGCAACTTGTGTAAGTACATTGCTTTTAGAATCTAAGTGGAGCATCAATCAGGAATATTTGCAAAATAGATATCTCAAACAATGAAAGGAAGGAGGGGAAAATATAGCCATGCATGCACAACAAATACATCAATGGTTTATTCAGCAGTTAAAACGTTCCTTTAAAATAATGTGCCTACTCCTCTTGTGCTTCTATGATTATGTTGCCAAGTATCATACTGAACAAAACAACAGAAGAAGCGACAAAGATTAAAAAAGAGTACCACATTAGGGTCTTACCTCTACTGGAATATATGTACAACTAAAGCAAGATATAAACTGGTTGAACCTTCAACTATGTCCTAATTATCATACTGCAGATAACCACAAAAGATAAAAAGAGAGAAGCCATGTTAGCTTCCTACCTCTGAAGGAATGTTTGGGCTACAAAAACAAGATTTAAATTAGATGAGCCTTCAACTATGTCCTTAGGATCTAGGTATCTTTTGTAATCCATTTTGTCTGCATGCTCAAGAACTAAGTTAGCTCTCTCAGTGGGATCCTTGGCTTCTAAGGTTTTTGGGCTACAATGCTCTGGTGCAAGTACATTAAGCAGGTAAGCATAAGCCTCCCCATCCTATAGGAAAGAACATAAATATGTAATTTCCAAGAGGCCAATATGCTTTAAAATCCAAACAGGTCAACATTAGTGAAGGTGTGGCTTAGATATTACACCACACTATTTGTCATATACTCATATTATACTCTGACCTGGATTGGGATGCGTTTTGCATATTCATTTCTATGACTAACTTTGAATGTCATAAATTATGTCAAAACACAGGCTTTTCATGATTTTAAATAAGAAAATTAAGGTCTTAAATGTCATAACCTGCAACCTACCAGACAACAAGGACTTGTTGGTCTCCATACTCTCCTAAATTAAAGATACAACAACAATTTCTTGCCTCGAATGATAATGTTGAAGGTAAGTGATAATGTTGAAGGTAAGTACCCTAATTTTTTATGATAATTGAAGTATGTATTCCATATTCCTTCCTTCATAATTAGATAACCCCATTTGATTAGCATGGAAATTGAAAGAGATTATTTAAATGGATGTCATATTACAGCTTCACGGATATGCTTGAACTAATATTATAGATGAATTAGGATTACGTTGAACTTTTTTTCAGATGTAGAAAACTATCATTTTGAAGAGTTAGAAGGATGTCAAGCCAATTAGATGAAGGACAGAAGGAGTACAAAATCCTTAAAGTTATTTTTAATTTTTATAGAAGGAAATTTCCACTGCTTACATGGTTCAGATAAATAAAGAATGCATAAGTGGTAAAGTAGGTCTGGAAACATTCAAAGGACGAATATTACAAATCAACATGCATCTAACCTTGCGGAAATAATTGAAATGTCATCAAATGAAATCTCAATTGGTTTACCCAGGTCCAAGGCAAGCCAATCTGATTCAACTTTTTAATTTTCAACGATTAACAAACTTCAAGGAAAATATCTACTATAAATGATATAGCATCAGGTAACAGTGAAGAAATCTACTAAAAATCTACCTACTCTTCATTCTCTTGAAGAAAACAACTCAAAAAGTGAAAAAAAAAATACGTAACTAAACCGTTAGGTATCATATGGTACATTAAACAGGAACTAAAAGATCTCAAAAAGAACTCATATAGGCCAGCAAAATCATCACGTAATGAACATATGTTAATGAGAGCGACCAAATAGGAAATACAATATTTTGGAAAAACAGAGGAACTTGAAAACACTAACTATTTTGCACATTCAAAGTCGATAATCAATCACAATACTCTCAAATATATGGGCAAGCAAAATCATCAGGTTATGAACATATGTTAAAAACGAAAGCGACCAAATAAGAAACATAATATTCTTGACAAACAGAGGAACCAATGAAGGAAGTTCAAAACACTAACTATTTTAGACAATCAAAGTCGATAATCAATCACAATACTCCCAAGATTCTAATATTCAATCATCTCCCATAGTCAAAAATACACCCAAAACATGTGAAAATAGATGAGTATCGATTTAAAGGTAGGAAGCTAAAGGAAGAAAATCACCTCTTTGAAGGCAGAACCGCTGGGCGATCGAGCAAGCTACTAGTGACGACGAGTTGGTTTAGGGCAGATCGAGTTGTTTTCGTGAGGTGGAAACAAATTACTGTGATCTAGAATAAGAAGCGCACGATCGATTTTGCTGGATAAAATAAAGAGCGAGGTTTTCTCTTTTTTACTTTTGGACAAATTTTGCACGCCTACATTTTGTGAAAAATAGGTGAGGTTTCCTGGATAATTAAAACAGAGAGCGAGGGTTTTTACTTTTTCCGCCTAAATTTTGTGAAAAATAATTAATATTTTACTTTTTTAATTCTTAGTGTAAATTGGCGGAAGTATATATTTCCTACCCAAGTCCCACGATTACATTTTGGGATCAATTATTAAATTTTTTAGAATCAAATTTAATTCCTTCACAATAAATTATATAAATAAGGACCAGAATATAATCTCGTCCGTAAAGAGATTATTAGCTCGTCCCTAAATGTTGATCATAAATAACTGTTTTTTCTTGTAGTGGTAATATATATTTTTGTAAGAGTATAAGAGCAAGTATGATCCAAAAGTTAAATGAAAAAGATAAAAATATTGAAAAAAACATAATATTGTTATGAATCCACTGGATTTGGTGAATGTTCATCCAAACAATGTTGTCCTATACAAGTACATAATTAATATTAGACTTTAACTTTTATAACCTTTGGGTGATTTCTTATGCTATAAGTTAAGAAGTTGTTCATCTTTGAAAGACACACTTAATAAGATTTAAATAAAACTTTCTATGTCTCTTTTTTATATTCCTTGTTTTTTGTTACTCTTATTTTACAAAAAAACATAAATTAAAGGTAAACAAACATAAATTCATGGAAAGAATGTTTTTAGCACGCATATATTAACAAGGGGTAATGGTAGTTTAGAATGTCCAAATAATATGCATGAGAGTCGGTTAGGTAGTTGCATCCAAGTAGAGATGACCAATGATTTCCTTATCACTCCAAATCTCTTATACTTGTCTCCAGCATCAGATAGCCAATGGTGGGTATGATTCCAAATAAAAAATTAGACAAAATTTATAGCTTGTCCATTCACTTAGTTATAAGGACCCCCGTTTCTTTCGAGCAAAGTAGTTAGGTAATTTAAGAGAAAACTTCTCCATATTTTCTTATTGTCCCTGCATTTCTTTTTTGTCACTGGTAATCAATCTCATCTCATGAAAACCCTTCATCGTTTTCACATTTTATTCATGTAAATTTATTACTCCTTTTCTTTGGCTTTTATGTTCCATTATCAATACATCTTCCTTGCCCAAAACTATGTGAACTCACATCACTAATGTGAGGTCTACATATCTTAGGTAGTTTTGCATCTAGACAAATGAGAAAGGTTATTGTAGGTTGAGAATCAATATATAAATCAGCAAATTAGAATGAATTTTATAGTAATTAATGAGATTGATAATCAATATATAAATTGTTAAATTAAATGAATTTTTATAGTAATTAATGAGATGCCTAAAAGATGAATTCTTTACCCATATTAAAATGTAGTTAACCTATGTCCTCAAGTTTGTGTTTGAATGCTTGCCCAAGTATTTTTCTTACCATCCTTCTTGTTGGTGCTATGGGCTTTCAATACTTTTTCTTAATTTAATTTGAACTTTGCTATATCATGTATTTCATAATGTAAGGTTTCATGATAAATGACAACATTATGCTGATTTTTTTGTTTGTTTCCCTTTCATTATTCTTTCCCTACAAACTAATTTATTTTTATTTTGTAGTATTAGTCAATGAATGCCAGTTGTTATTGTATATGAATGAAATATTTGTTATGTACAAATATAAACTTTAGTTTCTGCCGGTCTCTAATTTCACTTTGTTTTAATAGGTGTAGGCATTCAGCAAGAGAGTAAATTATATAAATTGTCACAAATTTTTGACCTGCAATTATGAGTGGCAAAATGTCAACAGGACCTATTGAACGACCAGTCAGGCCAAGTAAGCAACCCTTAAGGGTGAAATCTCCCTCTTTATTATCTCGAAATCTAGTTGATCCAGAAGAAGCTATAGTTAAAACATATTGGACTATTCATGAAGAAATTATCTTTAATTTGTTTTAGAATGTATAGAAGCACCAAAGTCTTGATAGGGTTTATTGCATCATTTTATCCAGTGGATGTGTAAAATATGCGATTGTTGCCTATTTATTCTTTCTACAGGTATGGAAAAGATTGATATTGAAAACATCGAGGAGGATAGAAAGCCAAGGCTTGGGTCATTCAAGAAAAAGGCACTTAATGCATCCAACAAATTTAGACAATCTCTAAAGAAAACTGGTCGTAGAAATAGTAGGGTCATGTCTGTTGTATTCGAGGATGAGCATGATGCAGAAGAATCAATGTCAGTTGATGCCTTCCGTCAAGCACTTATCCTTGAGGAATTACTTCCTACACAACATGATGATTATCATATGATGCTAAGGTAAAACAAGTCATTTACTTCTAGAATCATGGTCTTTAAATTCTTCATATTAAAGGATGTCTTCTAGTGCGATGCTTGAGGACAAGTATTTTTACTTGTACATTTGGATGATGATACAGGTTTTTGAAGGCTAGGAAATTTGATTTAGAGAAATCAAAGCAGATGTGGTCTGATATGATTAATTGGAGGAAGGAATTTGGTGCAGACACTATCATGGAGGTACTTTTGAATAATTCAGTTTGTGTTAAGACAAATACTCAGAATTCAAAAGATAAGTCTAATTCAAGTTGATATACTTGTATTGCATTTTTGTCCCTTTTTATTTATAAAGTTCATTATATTAAAAAGATATGTTTGTATGATTTTTTTCTTGATGGCAACTTCACCGTGGAAGATATAATAAATAAACTTGTAAGAAACATTTAAAAAGTTTATACTCCAATATGTATTTGCATGATGCATTCAGAAAGAAAGGTTAAATTACAATTCCAAATAAAGTCATAAACTTAGATATATTGTGTTTCACAAAATCAAATATGTGCACGTTGAGTTATTGCTATATAATCAAATATTATACTCTATAGCAATTATTTAAATTCATGTCTTCTCTTTATGAAAGAGGAATATTACATTAATATATAAAATGGTATCAAGTGCAAGAAATTAAGAAAACAAGGCAGCACACCTACTAACAAAATAAAATATATAGGTACTTTAGAGTCACTTTTCGCAGAATAAAGATTTTTCTCTGAACTTTGAGTCACATATACAGATCATTCCTCGGCTTATTCAACTTCTTAAATTCATAATGTAATATATATCCTTTTCACCTTTTTATCATTTCAGTTATGTTATGATTTTGTCTGTTTAATTTTATGTGATATTTTTTTATTTGACTTGATGTTCAAGAAAAAAAAAGAAATACTTTTGAAATTTGTGGTCTAAAATAATACTTAGATATTTGCATAGCTGAGAATCATTTTATTAAGAGTATAACAGAAATTTTAAAGTTAAATTATTTTCAATTAGAGTAATGTAACATTATTTTTGTACGGACCAAAAAGGAAATGGTGCTACATTTAATGGGAGACAAAATATTATTTATGAATATATTTAATTATCAAGTTTTAATATTTTAGATACGCGATATGATGACTTAGATACTAGCTTTTGGATTTCTTCAATTAATTAAACAAATAAATAAGGGGGATACTATCCCCCATCCCAATGGATTCAAAATTGAGTATCTAATTAAGAATTTAAGTGTTATTGTTGAAATTTACTTTTACTTACTGCATTAACTTTTAGTAAAATAAGTTATTTAGTTTAAGATAAATTTGAATTTTGAATTTTAGTTAGGTTGTTTGAGTTGTTGAAATATTTTAGGTTATTTTTAATTTTAACTTATGCAGATTTTATGTTTTATGGTGGCTATTTAAAGCACCTCCATGCTTAATAAAATTATTGAAATCTATTGAAAATAATTTCAATCCATTGAGAGACTCTTTCATTCTTATCTTTTTGTTGTCTCGTTCATCTTTTTTGAAAAAACTAACAGTGGTGTCAGAGACTCATTTATCTTACGGGATCTGTGAACTCTTCCAAAGAACTAGCATATCATTTTAACCCGTCAGGGCTACCCTTTTAACCCATCAGAGCTACCTTTTTAACCCGTAAGGCTTACTTTTAACCCGCAAGGGGTATTTTTCAACTTATTTTAACCCGTTAGGACTATTTTCAACCTGTGCTTTTTTCAACGCACAGGTTTTTTGAACCAATTTTTAAAAATGACAAGCAACGGTCTCTCTTTGAATGTCCCACAAATTTTCACTGACAAAATTTATCAAATTTGGTCAGTGATAATAAAATCTCATTTTGAGATCTATGTTTTATGTGATATTGTGTTGGAAGAAAAATCATCACAACAAATCTCTACAAATCCTATTAATTTTCAAATGAAATCACTTTCAAACAAGAGAAGATCATTGATGGTGTTTTTTAAGCACAAAACCAAAAGAAGTAAAGAAAGAAGAAGAAATTTTGCAAGTTAAAAAACAATCAAAATAATTCAGCATAAATCACTAAAGCAATAATTGAGGAGGAACAATTTTTAAAAATTGCAGCAACTAAAATAACAGAGGAGTGTTGAAATTTGTTTTTAGTTACTGCATTAGTTTTTAGCAAAATAAGTTTTTTAGTTTAAGATAAGTTTGAATTTTGAATTTTATTTTGGTTGTTTGAGTTGTTGAGATATTTTAGGTTATTTTGAATTTTAACTTATGCAGATTTTATGTTTTATGGTGGCTATTTAAAGCCCCTTAATGCTTAATAAAATTATTGAAAGCAATTTCAATTCATTGAGAGACTCTTTCATTCTTTTTGTTTTGTTGCCCCGTTCATCCTTTTTAAAAAAACCAACAACTATTATTTCATCTATACTACACTATTCAATACTTTATTATTTAAATATTATATAATAATAATAATAATTTAATGTAGAGATGAAATGGTAATCTAACTTTGCACTTTAAAGCTTCCACTTTTAACCTATATCTATTTATACTATATTAAAAGTGTCAAGACATAAGTTCATAATTAAATTATATTTTTCTCGCTTTGATCATGCGCAAAGTGCGTACAATAAAACTCCATATATAATATTTATATAACGATATGATGATTTCTTAGGACTTTGAGTTCACGGAAAAAGAGGAGGTCCTCAAGTACTATCCTCAAGGGCATCATGGAGTTGACAAAGATGGACGACCAGTTTATATTGAAAGAATTGGTCAAGTTGATTCTACCAAGCTCCTGCAAGTCACAACAATGGACCGATATCTCAAGTACCACGTGCAGGAGTTCGAGAGGACTTTCAATGACAAATTGCCAGCTTGTTCCATTGCAGCCAAAAAGCATATTGATACAAGCACAACAATTTTAGATGTGCAAGGAGTGGTATGTTGGAATTTTATATAGCGCAATGAAATAAGGTGTGAATATCTATCTAGATTTTCTTAGAATGTAATCGTTACAATTTTTTTTACAATGACTATTGGTAAGAAGAAAAAGTGAAAAAGGAAATGCATTTCTGCCAGAGAGAGTTTATTGCAATTACTAATGTAACTTACATAAATAATTGCTTCAGGGACTTAAAAATTTCAACAAATCAGCAAGAGAACTCCTTCAATGCCTCCAAGGTGTTGATGGTAACAATTATCCCGAGGTACTTGTCTCTTACTTGGCTAAAGCCATTGCACATTCTTGTTGATGCACATTTGTTTCTGATGAAAATTTTCAAATTTGTGTTGCTTACATGAATATTTTATCCTCTGTTTAGAGCTTGTGTCGTATGTTTATCATCAATGCTGGTTCTGGATTCAGGCTTTTATGGAACTCTGTCAAGTCATTCCTTGACCCCAAGACCACCGCAAAGATCAACGTAAGCCAAAATTGATCTTCAATCAGAAATAGACTGCCTCTATCATTTTCATAGGAATAAAAAGTTCATGGTTCTTTTCTTTTAGGTTCTTGGTAACAAGTACCAGAGCAAGTTGCTCGAAATAATTGATGCCAGGTAAACACAGGTGAACTTAAATATTCTCTTCCATTTTCCTAAGATTCAAGCATACTTCCAACTAAATGTCCTGAGAATGTGCTACTCTGATTCTAGTCTAAAATATTAATAAGACAGAATGACATTATTTATTTAGTATAAATTTTGCATCACTAACCAAAGTTCCTGTATAGAGCCTAAAGCGACTTGTTTGTCACTGCCTTGCACCAGCGAACTTCCGGAGTTCTTAGGGGGTACATGCACTTGTGTTGACAGTGGAGGATGTATGCTTTCTGATAAAGGCCCATGGAATGATCCAGAAATAATGAAGGTTAATTTTGATGTTCTAGTGTTTGATACTTTAAACCATGCAATATTTGTGAATAGTGTTCTGTACCTTTAAAGCATGCAAGATTTGTGAATTGCCATTTTCATTGAGACACCTAATATATGTAATTAATATATTCCAGATGGTTCATAGCGGTATGCATAAATGCACGAAAAAAACTTCGATTCTAGCAATTGATGAGAAAACAATTTCAGAGGATGGGAATGCCAATCCTAAGGTGCCCGACCTTTCATCTTTGTTAATTTTGGATCTTATTTATTTTTTTTACTATAATAAAGTGATTAAATATATCAGATGAGGAATAACTTCCTACATGTTTTAGGATGCAAAGAAGAGCAATTCCATTAATATGAGAATTGCCTCTTCTAAGGTCCAGAGAGATCATGTATCACCTACGCAACTCTCCACTGTCCAAGAGCAAGTAAGTTCTTCTTCATCCATCACATTGTACTTGTAGAGTGCAGAAGATTTTGTACTTGAATTTTTTATGAAATGAGCATGAGCTTTACTAGCATGAATAAGTGTGAGAGAAGTGAGCTTCTTTTTAATATTTCACCCTTCTTCTGGTGAAAAAGTTGTGAAAAACTACACTAGATCTCTTCTACTCTTTTTAATGGTTATTCCTTTTATTAAAACTGCAAAAAAATTATTATATTGGTTACTCTACTCTTCAACCACATTTCCATTTATCAAATTTTCTTTGTTCTATCAGTATGCCCTAGACTGAAACAAATTGGAATGTGTTTTGTAGGCTGACATAAAGAAGACTCATCCTAGTGCATATGATCGTGATAAGTACATCCCTGTTGTTGATAAAGTAATCGATGCAACTATGCCTAAAGCTACAAAAGCTGACAACTATGGCATTGCTAAAGGTACAAATATGTATTACTCTCATTGTATAACAGATGTTCTAATAGTTCTGTTGACAATCACCTTTTGCTTTCAGTATCTTGGTTCTTTTCTAGTATTAACTATGGTTGTCCCTCTTTTCAGCTTCAGATATCTTACAAATGCATGATATTTGTAAGTCACCCGAGGGATTTAGCAACCACCTCTTCACAGGAGTGATGACTTTCGTGATGGGCGTGGTGACAATGGTCCGAATGACACGCAACATGCCAAGAAAGCTTACGGATTCAACCCTCTTGTCTGGTTCCTTAAAAGGAGTTGATATGGTAAAGCCACATGCTCAAGAATATCGGTTGAGTGGACCTGCCATCTCGAATAACGAGTACTTCAGCATGATGAAACGCATGGGCGAGCTAGAGGAGAAGGTTATTAGTCTTAGCAACAAGCCTAGTTCCTTACCACCTGAAAAAGAGGAAATGCTTAACAATGTCATGAGTCATGTTGATAAATTGGAGCAAGAGCTTTGTGCAACCAAAATGGTATTATCTGCTTCTCTTGGTTATCATTTCAGTAGCTAGCTTGACATAATACGAGGGGTAAGACAACTAATATATCGACATTTCAATTATTATTATTGGCAGGCACTTGAGACAGCCCTTTCTCGTCAAGAGGAGCTCTTAGCCTATATTGAGAAGAAGAAGAAAAAAAAGAATTTCTTCGGTTTCTAAGTGCGAAAAAGCCACAACAAGAAATGTTGTTTGAATGACATGACTCAAAGATTATTTAAATACATCATGCAATGCAAGTTAATATAAGCTACTGTATATAATCCGAGTCACCATTGCATTTAGTGGCTTTCTTTTAGACCTCTTCGGCAAGATTTTCATTCACCGGCAACTTTTTTGTGAGCTCTAATAGCGATATACTTTGTATATTACACATTCAGTGGCTTGCAATTTTGGTTCTTAGTTTTCTGTATATATGGATAAGAGCAGTTTGCATTAGTTCTGATTGATATCGTTGCCTTACAAGGTAGAGCTTCCTTTCTTGTTTAACATACTTTCTATCTTGCTTCTCTGTCAAAAATAGATTTTTCTATTTAATGCATCTTCTACCTTCCTTTTGAAAAAAACTGAACACTAAAAATAAAAAATTACGTGGATAATCAATGTGAACTAGTGACTAGCATTCATGAAAAATAATACAGTTACACAACTATTACTGTCAAAATTAGGCATTTCCTACCCAAAATATAATACTAGAATATAAGGTCCTGAAAAAGAAAAAGAAAAAACAAGCGGTCCCATTTCACACTTTCATCATGTCAACAAAATAGCAAACACTTGCATGATACATTTTCAGAAAATAAAAATATGTAGTACCTAGTACTCAATTTTTCTATTACTTACAGCGTCTAATTCTTAAAAATCCACGGCATATTTGACTGTGATTGGTGCAAATATAATCAAAATATTTATTTATCAGAAAAATGGTACAACAAAGAGAGTACATATGCGTCCATCTATACCTTCCTAAATGTGTAGTTCTTTATAAAGCAAATGGGAAAAACCATAAAGTCACGCCTAAAGTTGTATTGAAAAGTAGAATACACGCTTCAACTATGGGGACAACCTATTACACATCCGTAGTACTCATAAGTGAATTATTTTCTCCCTTTCGACCCCCAACTTCAAGCACGTTTCAAGACTTCTATGAAGGCATGTCAACACTTTTATTTTCTATTTTTTTACTTATTAAAATGACCCAATGATTTGAAATCACCCGTTATAACCCACCCGACCCTAATGCTTAACAAACAAATATGAAGAACCCTAAATCCTCAAATTGAAATTCAAATGCACCCAATTCGTTTGAGTCAAAGGTAATTTTTTCATTTTGATTCATTCCTCTCCTTTTCATTTTGATTCATCTCTTTCCTTTCCATTTTGATTTCTTTCTCTCTTTTTCTAGATTTTTTGAATTTTTGTTGTGTTAAGTTGTACTGTTGTGATGATTTCTGCTAGTGAAGTGGTAAAATGGGTCAAATGAGCTTGACTAGTCTCTCTATGCAAGACGAAAATCATGAAGTCGACGAAGTGCGATGCAAACATGGATTTATTCTGTCATTGTTAGCCTGTTGGACGTCAAGAAATCTTTGTAGAAGATATTAGGTTTTTCCTTACTATGGGGTAAGTTGAAGGGATAAACACCTAAAGTTGTATAAAATTTTGATTTACCATGTGATTAGTTTAATTTATGCCTTTATAATTGATCTTCAAGAGTTATAAGCTGACGTATTTTGTTGTTTCTATTCCCTTAAGAATAGTAGATCATGCGATTTTTGGCTTTGGAAGGATGACTATATTGATCAAAGATCAAAATTTGTAATTCCTAAGTTGCTAGGAAGAATTGGTGAGCTTGAGAAAAGAGTTGATGCTTTAGAAAAGATTGAGAACAAGTCTACTAGGTCGATCAACTCTGTGAAAAATGAAACATCATATACAAACGAAATAGAGTCGAAACTGGACAATTTTGACGATGATTTGATGAAGATGAAAGAAAATGGGAAGAAGTGGAGAAAGAAATTGGCTAAGTCCAAGAAAAGGGAGAAACAACTTTGGATTACTCTCTTGTGTGTTTGTATTCTAGGTATAAGTTTTATTTTTCACGACATATTCTCATTGAAAGGAGATTTAAGGAAGTTGCCATGATATCTTGATGAAATTGTACTTATAATATTGTAAGAAATTGGCGTTGTCTCGAATTAGTGTTGTTAGTGTTGTAATGAACCTTTTTTGGTGTACTTGCAATATTGTAAGGATTTGGTGATGTAAATGGGAGTTGGTGTTGTAATGATTTTTTTGGTGTAATGAAATGTTAGACTTGATCAAAATTTGTCAGTGTATCTATCTATCTTTCTTTTATGTTGGTGTGATAAAATGTTGATAAAGAAACGGGCACAAATTATACATTTAGTTGGGTGCAGTTGGGTGCATCAATTGCCTAAAATATCACAAATAGAGGCAAGAGATAACATAGTAAAATATCACATAGTTACATAGATCTCTGATGGTAAACAAGAGAAAAACCACTGGTTGACATTCATACCAAAAGAGAATTCCAAAGTTTTACATATAATTTGTAGTCACAACTGCCAATTCATAGCAAAAGAAAATCCTAAAATTTCAAACTAAAGTGTAGTATGAACTATTATTTTCAATAGAATCACAATTGCCTAAGCATTTTGTTAAATATAATTACAACAAAACATAATATTTCAACTGCAGTCACAATTGCCAAACATCAATCAAAAAGATATTGGAGCATTGGAGCTCTCTTGACTCAAATGTGCAGCTTTAGAACTTGTCTCAATATATTTTTTCCTCCTCATTTCTTCATGTTGTCTTGATGTCACAACCTATTTTCCCTTCCATTTCACACCTTTTGTTGATTTACTCCCAAGATCTCCAGTGACAAATACTGAAAACTTCATATTCCTACATTCAAGGTTGCTCAAACAAGTATAAATAATTTTTTGTTAATGTTTGTGTTAATATACAAAAATACTTACACTAATAATAGTAGCTCCACTTTCTATGTGAAGTATCCCCATTCCAATCATTCTTGGTCTGCTTGAAACACACCCCTAAGAAAGTAACAAATATTAGATTCTATTATATTATAAATTTTAGAATTAAAAATAAATCACCTCTTTTGTTGAACTCTTTGGTCTACCCCTTACTCTTCCAATGGGAGCACTTGATTCAGTCGGAGGTATGGCAATTGATCCAATAACAAGGGTGAAAGTTGATCCAGCAGATATGGCATTTGATCAAGCCGTAGGGGTGGAAGCTAATCCAGCAAGTATGGAACTTGGTGTAGCAACAGAGGTGGAACTTGGTCTAACAGTAGGGGCGAAAGTTGGTCCAACAACGGGGGTGGCAGTAGTAGAAACACCAATTAAACACTTTTTTTTATTGTGATCCTTGGCTATGACAAGTACTACAACTCATCTCAATCCCCCTTTTAGATATCTTTCCAGTGTTTTGACTTTCACCTATCTCTTTCCTCCTAGTATTCTTAGGTCTTCCTGACAAATTTCTAACATGAGGTGGTACAACATAGAGATTTTGTGATTCATGCCATATCTTTAGATTCATAACTGGTTAAACGAAGTTGTTGTATGTCTTCATATAAGTTTCTCTACTGTACCAATGAGACATGTAGTTCATTGGATCTAATTTTCTATGATGAAGTACAGTTATTACATGAGGACATGGTATGCCTTTTAAGATCCATGCTCTACAACTATAATTTTGTCTTTGAATATCCATAACATATTTGTATGTTCAATGAACCATCTTATACCCTGAATCAAAATTCCATTCAATGTTGTATTTCATAGACTTGGTTGTGTTATCTTGCAGAACCTTCATTGCCATTGGAGAAAAGTCATAGATCCAACAACTACAAAAGTCTCTTATCTATCCTATTCTTTTTATCATTTTAACTCTAATTTCTTCAAGCATTGTAATTATAGTCTTGTGTCTTGCTGCTAATATTCATGTATTAAAACTCTCAGCCATGTTATTATCTACAATATTATATTTTATGGTAAAACTAAACTAAACCTTGCTCCATCTTTCTGGATTGTAATACAATAAATCATCAACTATGCTATTCCCAACCTTTTCATATAACTAATGTTATCCTTCAACTCTGCCTCAAAGGTAGACGTTGCACACCTCCAAAAATATTTTCTCCTCTCAATGCCTTTCCATTTACTAGACCAGTTAGCAAGGATGTGTCTTGCACATATCCTATGCTCAGCATTAGGCAGATGGATACTTATGATATTTTCAAGACCCTATAAGAACTCCAGAAATATTAGATAAATAAATAGGAACTAAATAATATTCAAGAGAGTAAAAATAAACAAGAAATAAAGAATATTAGAAGAAGTGAATTAATTCCATCCTTTTGCATATCAGTTATGATTGCCATGTATGTTTCATCACTCAACTGAAGATCTCCTTTAACAAGGTTGACAAACCAACTCCAAATATACTTATTTTCAAAGCACTTGGCTGGACAAATTATCAAGATCGATTACAAAATAGCTTTATATATAAGTTGTTCATATTCTACCCCTATTTAATATCAAATTAATCA
>JBCEWC010002312.1:0-35243 GCA_038996855.1 Solanum aculeatissimum
TGGCACATAGTTTCGGGAAAGGAGTGGGACCCTTGGGGATAGCCCACTTACTACTCCAATCCTTCTCAGTACTAAGTTATTATCCCACAAGAATACGTATACATATACATGCTTTTAAAATAGAAACATGACACTTGAACATCTAATCATGCATGTTTGGGCTTAAAGGCCAAAATCACTTTCGTTACTCTTATGCATACTTAACAAGAGTCAAATACATTTCATGATCTTGCTTCATGGGCTATAAATCCAAACAAACTTTCATGTCAAACTTCATGCATAAGATTAGCTCCATACTTGTCATACATGTCATATCACATTGGTGTAAACACCCATATTGCTCAAAGATCCATATCATAGACTTAGTGTGTGATCAAAACTTAGTCATAACCCATACTTGTTCAAAATCATAGTCATAAACATATTTGGGACTTAGCCCACATTAAAACTTTCATCAAAATCCATGATCATGCATGCAAATATCATGAGGAACAATGAGAATAGCATGGATACTAGAATTCAAACTTTAAATTCAGATCAATAGTAGTTCATGAGAAATTCAAGTTAAATCAACCTTCAAAACATCATTTAAATACTACCCATGCATAGTTCAAGAGTAAAGGGGACATACACAACTTGATCATCATCAAAGCCATTGAATCTTCATATAATTCAAACATAAATCAACTTTAAATCACATAATTTCTGTGCCACACAATCCCATTCAATTAAATACTTCAAAATTTAAAGAACCCAACCTTAAAGAAAACTTAAAATAATAATTTAAAGAGGAGGGTTCTTAGGTCTTCATGGATAAAAGGGAATCCATGAATCAAACCCACATACCTTGAAATTGACCAATAGAATTGAAGGATTCCATAACCCAAATGATTTTCCCCAAATTTCTTCAAACATTCATCAATGGAGGTCAAGAGAGTTGAGAGAATTTTAAAATGAATTGAGGAGTGTTAGAATGGTTGAAAGAGGATTAGGGTTTGATTTAGGGAGTTTAGGAGACCTTAGAAAGCCTAAAAGGGGAATAGGATTTAATTAAATTACGAATTAACCATTAATGAAATGGACTAATTCACTGAAACGGTGCCACACGGAAGGCTACAGTGGTCGTATACTGGTACACAGTCCGTGTACAAGACCGTGAGGCCACACTTCGCCTCGACTTTGACATGAACTCTCGGGAAACATTCTGGATCACTCCACGGGGGGTTTCATAGATCGTGTAGTTGCACACGGATAGTGTATTGGTCCGTGGAGCATCACTTGGTCAGGAGTCCAGCCCCATACCTTGCCCAACGTTCTGCCCCACTTCGCGGAACCCCTCACGGGCCGTGAAATGTCTCACGGATTGTGGGGTGGTCCGTGGGGCTTTACTTGATCCTTGGTTGGGACCCTGGCCTCCAGGAGCTCACTGGACCACCACAAGAGAACCCTCACAGTCTGTGGACCACCAAACGGTCCGTGCTCCAGTCCTTACCCAATTCTAGAACCTTGTTCCCAATGTCCTTCCAATTATGGGTAGTCTCAATTGTTTTGCCATAACTTTCCCATACGAACTCCGAATTGAGTGAAACCAATTGCGTTGCCAAGATAACTCAAAGAGCTTAAATGATATCTATAGCGGCCCACACATTTCATCCCATACCAAAAGTTATGATATTTCAGAATACACTGCCCAACAGGCCTCACAACCTCACCAAAAGATCCATTTTGAATCCGGCCACTTAAATACAACCCATGGATACCAAAATTCAAACACGACCAGTTTAACGCTGACCTTTACAAACCATTGTGAAGTTCAAAATTTTTTGGATCGTTATATCATCTCCCTCTTGGGAACATTCATCCTCGAATGAGCAAAAACAACGGCTTGAGGACAACAATCAAACAAGAGACATTTTCATCAAACTTATAATGAATCATGCATAATTTCAAAAGTCCTTCAAAACTCATGTCAATTCATCATTTAAATCATTTTCGTTCTCATGTGTGCATGCAATGTCATGAAACTCAAGAATTTAAAGAATAGGACAATACAAGGATATAACCTAGTACCTTAGGCTTGAGTAGATTGGAAGAGATAGGGATATCGCACCCTCATGTCCAACTCTAATTCTCATGTCGCACTCTCCACATCTTGGTTCCCCCAAAGCACCTTGACCGAAGCTACCTCCTTGTTGCGAAGCCGCTTCACTTGCCTATCCAAGATCTCAACCGGCACCTCTTCATAGGTCAAGTTCTCCTTGACTGTCACACCCTCCAAAGGTGTAATGGCCTTAGGATCACAAACCAACTTCCTTAGCATAGAGACATGGAACACCGAATGAATGGAGCTCATGTCCAAAGGCAAGTCCAACCAATAAGCCACATTGCCGACCCATTCCATAATCTCATAAGGTCCGACGTACTGAGGGCTCAACTTTCCCTTCTTGCCAAGGTGCAAAATCCCTTTCATGGGGGATACCTTCACATACACCCAATCACCAACATGAAATTCAAGGTCCGTCTTCCTAAATCCGAATAAGGCTTTTGGCAACTTTGAGCCATTGTTAACCTTTTCATAATTACTTCACCTTTTCAATGTCCTCAACAACCAAGTACGGGCCTAAAAAGGCCACCTCACCTATTTCAAACCAACCAACCGGAGATCTACATCTCCTACCATACAAAGCTTCAAATGGTGCCATGCCAATGCTAGCATGAAAGTTATTGTTATAATCGAACTCGATGAGAGGTAGATGATCATCCCAATTTCCATTAAACTCTAAAACCCAAGCCCTTAAAATGTCCTCCAAGGTTTGAATTATACTTTTGGCTTATCCATCAGTTTGAGGATGAAATGTGGTGCCCAACTTGACCTTGGTACAAAGTCTCTTTTGAAAAGACTTTCAAAAATGAGAAGTAAATTGAGTACCACGATCCGATATGATAGATCTTGGCACACCATGCAATCTCACCAACTCCTGAATATACACCCTCGCATACTCCTCGACACTATAAGAAGTATTAGCCGATAAGAAGTGATTCGGCTTAGTCATTCTATCAACAACCACCCATATGGAATCAAATTACCTCCGAGTACGAGGGAACCCAACCACAAAGTCCATGTTCACATCTTCCCACTTCCAAGTAGGAATTTCAATGTCTTGTGTTAAACCATCGGGCCTTTGATATTCAACTTTTACTTCTTGGAAATTAGGACATTTCGACACAAACTTAGCTATATCCTTCTTCATACCATGCAACCAATACAACTCTTTCAAATCTCAATGCATCTTGGTAGATCCCGGATAAATAGAATATTGAGAATTATGATCTTCCTTCATGATAATCTACTTTAAACCATCAACATCCAAAACACACAAACAACCTTGGTACCATAGCACACCATCTCCCCCTTGGGAGAAAACCTCAATCTTTCAATTTTGCAACCAACTTGTTCAACTCTACCAAGGAAGGATCTAAGTCTTGTTTCTTCTTAACATCCACCACTAAGGAAGACTCGGATCCACATTGAACAAGATTCCCACCATTATCGAATTTAGCCAACCTCACACCGAATCTGGACAAATGGTTCACATCATTTACTATCTCCTTTTTCCATTTTTCCTCATGAATCACACTTCCCATAGAGAGTCTACTAAGAGCATCTACCACAACATTAGCCTTGTCGGGGTGATTAAAAACACTCATATCATAGTCCTTGAGAAGTTCCAACCATCTTCTTTGCCTCAAATTAAGGTCCCTTTGAGTGAACACATATTGCAAGATCTTTTGATTGGTAAATATATCCACATGAACCCCATATAAATAATGTCGCCAAATTTTCAAACCAAAAACCACCGCCGCCAACTCAAGATCATGGGTTGGATAATTTTGCTCATATACCTTCAATTGTTAGGACGCATAAGCTATTACCTTAGCATGTTGCATAAGTACACAACCCAAACCAATACGCGATGCAAAACAATATACCACAAACCCATTAGGCAAAGTCAAAATTGGAGCTGATGTAAGTTGATCTTTCAATGTTTGGAAACTTTTCTCACATTTATTTGACCATTCTAATTTATCCTTTTTTCGAGTCAACTTAGTCAACAGAGACGCTATAGAGGAAAACCCCTCAACAAACCTTTTATAATAACCGGCTTAACCAAGAAAACTCTAAATATCCAAAGGAGTCAATGGTCTAAGCCAATCCTTCACCGCTTTAGTTTTCTTAGGATCCATCTTAATGCCATCACCGGAGACCACATGACCAAGGAAAAAATCTTCTCCCAACAAAAATTAATATTTGCTAAATTTGGCATACAATTATTTCTTTCTCAAACTTTGAAGAAGAAATCTCAAATGATATATATGCTCTTGGTCACTATGGGAGTAAATCAAAATGTCATCAATGAAGATTACCACAAAATTATCAAGGAATGACTTGAACACCCAATTCATAAGATCCATAAATACCGCAAGTGCATTAGTCAACCCAAATGACATAACCACAAACTCAAAGTGACCATAACGAGTCTGAAAGACCATCTTGGGAATGTCACACTCTCTCACCTTCAATTGGTGATAACCCAAACGAAGATCTATTTTGGAAAAGTGAGTAGCTCCTAGAATTTGATCAAAAATATCATCAATCCTAGGCAACGACTACATATTCTTAATGGTCACCTTGTTCAATTGTTGATAATCAATACACATTCGGAGCGACCCATCCTTCTTTCTCACAAACAACACTGGAGCACCTCAAGGTGAGATGCTCGTCTTAATATAACCCTTTTCAAGCAAATCATTCAATTTAACCTTCAACTCCTTCAATTCTGCCAGAGCCATACGATAAGGAGGAATAGAAATAGGTTGAGTATCCGAAAGGAGATTGAAACGACTCAAAAATTTTAAAAGTTTCTTGATGGTTGGTATTGTATGGTTTTGTACTTGTCAAGGTTGGATTCTAGTATCCATGGATTGAGTATAAGTGGCTGAATTCAAAACGGACTTTTTGGTAGCCTAGAGAGGCCATTTGGGCAGTGTACTTTGAGGAATCATAACTTTTGGTATAGGATGAACTGTGTGGGATACTATGTATCAAATTTAAGCTCTTTGAGTTATCTTCGCAACGCAATTGGTTTCACTCAATTTCGAGTTCGTATGAGAATGTTATGGCAAAAACAATGAGATTGTCGTAATTGGAAGGATGCTAGAAATGAGTTTCTTGAAATAGGGATAAGGACCGGATCACAGACCGTTTGGTGGTCCACGGTCAATTTGGGTGTCCGTGGAGGGTCCAGTGAGCTCCCAGAGGTTGGGGGCTTGGTATTGCACAAAGTTAAGTTCCACGGACCACCCCACGGTTTGTTGGACTCCAAATGGACCGTGAGGGGGTCCCGTGTGATGAGGATGTGTATTGGCCAGCTTGTGGGGCTGGTTTCCAGGACAAGTGTGGCTTCACGGACCAATACACAGTCCGTGTGAAGCCATACGGTCCGTGAGTCTCTTCCGTGACATGTCCAGATAGTCCCCCGAGAGTTCAAGTTGAAGTCATGGCCAAGGCCATCCAGACGAACAGTTGTACGGCCCGTGTGCCACTGGACAGACACCTAGAGCATTCCGTGTGACACTCTATTTCAGGGGTTAGTCCATTTCATTAATGGTTAATTCGTAATTTAATTAAATCTTATGCCCCTTTTAGGCTTTCTAAGGTCCCCTAAACCCCTTTAACCTAACCCTAAACCTTTTTCATCCATTCTAAGACTCCCCATTACACTTTGAAATTTCCTAAATTCTCTTGATCACCATTTTTTAAAGCTTGAAGAAATTTGGGGAAGATCATACTTGTTGTCAAATTCTTCAATTCCTTTGGTCAATTTCAAGGAACGTGGGTTTGATTCATGAATTCTCTTTAATCCATGAAGACCCAAGAACCCTCCTCTTTAAATTTGATTTTTAAGTTTTAATCTAAGTTGGGTTCTTTAAATTTTGAAGTATTTAATTGATTTAGATTATGTGCTGTAGAAATTAGGTGATTTAAAGTTGGTTTGAGTTGAATTTCATGAAGGTTTAAAGGTTTGATGATGATCAAGTTTTGCATGTCCCTTGTACTTTTGATTTATGCATGGGTTTTACCTAAATGATGTTTTGAAGGTGAATTTGACTTGAAATTCTAATGAATTACTCTTGATTTGAATGTAAAGTTTGAATTCCATTACCGATGCTATTCATATTGTTCCTCATGGTATTGAATGCATGATTCATGGATTTATGATGAAAGTTTTGATGTGGGATATGTCCCAAAGATGATTATTACTATGATTTTGAACAAGTATGGGTTTGACTAAGTTGTGATCACACTAAGTCTATAATATTCCTCTTTGAGCAACATGGGTGCTTGCACCAATTTGATATGACATGATATGATATGATATGAATGGAGCTACTTTTATGCATGAAGTTTTACATGAAAGATTGTTTGGATTTTTAGCCCATAATGCATGATTATGAAGGATGTTTGACTCTTGTTAAGTATGCATGAGAGTATTGAAAGTATGTTTGGCTCTTAAGCCCAAGTATGCATGATTTGAAGTTCAAGTGTCAAGTTTCTGTTTTAAAAGCATGTATATGTATTCTTGTGGGATGATGACTTAGTACCGAGAAGGATTGGAGTAGTAAGTGGGCTATCCCCAAGGGTCCCACTCCTTTCCCGAAACTATGTGCCTCCATAAGTTGCTACTGAAATGGGAGACCCGTAAGGTATGCTTTGACATGAAATGTTATGCTATGTAAATCCTTCCAAAATGGGAGACCCATAAGGAAGGTGTCCATCACACCAAAATGGGAGGCCCGTACGGTGTGGTGTGGATTACCTTTGGCAAGTAATCACCTCCGATCCAATGGGAGCGCTTTTATTGGGCAAGTTCATGTTATAGCTCACATGAATTTGGATGTCGGTTATGGTTTCATCCCCTCAATATTAAGCATTTTGGCATCTCATGCATCATGACTTTCATGGCATATTGATATATTGTTCTTTCTTATATTCACTTCTATATGTATACGCCCTTGCCATGTAGGTTGTTATAGGTTCATGTGCATATGCATTTGCATGCCCGCATACTTAGTGCTTTAATGTGCTAACCCATACTCTTGTCTACATGTTCTAACTATGTATAGCCCAGAGACGACTTCTATATTTCACCAGACTACGTGTGATCTTCTTGAAGACCTTTGCTAGTGGTGAGCCCTTTTGTTCAAGGACAATAGCCATCTTCTATCTAACTAGTGTTGCTTTTACTTCTCTTACTTATGTAATGAGGGTGAGCCTCAAACTATATCGAGGCCCCGCTTTATCTATGTAGAGGATTGTTGGACAAACTAAACTCTTTTATGTTGGATTATAATTGTTGAATATTATGCGTATGGAATTTTATACTTATGAGCCTTGATTATGGAATGGTATTGATTATGCTTATGCCTTGACGTTGGGATTATTTATGACTATGGGCTTATGTAGAAAGTCCCATAACCCCAGTGTGTCCCCATAGCTTGAGTCTTACTTACCTTCCCCTTAGAGATAATTGTTATGTGCTATGTGAATCCATGGTTATCCCATTCCCGGCAACATCCCCATAGCTTGAGTCCAAAGCCCCATTTCCCTTAGAGCTTTTGTGTTATGTGTTTAGCTTTCACTCTTCCGAACCGATGATGAGTGTGATGATGTTATGATGGCTTGATAGAGGAATTTTGGGTTTCCCTTCGCCATGTCACATCTACGCCCATATCTGGGTCGTGACAAAGATGGTATCAGAGCCCTAGGTTTTTAATGATCCTTGGAGTCCAACATGTCGTGTCACTTAGAGTTTCATTCATGGGTGTGATGCGTGCCATGCCTATGAGTGACAGGCTATGACGACATTTAAGGAACTTATCACTTCATTCTCTCATGTTTCGTGCCTTGTACCCTTTATGAGATTTCTCTAAACTTTTGATTCTTGTCGCTCTATCAGAACATGCCTCCCAGAAGATCTCCGCTTCCCCGTCAGGCTCCCAGAATTGAGGAACAAGCTGCTCGAGCACCGGTAGAGGAACAAGTGTCCCATGCCAAATTCAAAAATATAGTCTCCATGTTGGCCCAAGTTGTGGTTAACCAAGCCTGTCTGGTGAACCCCGTGAACTATGGTACTCCGGCTTCAAGGGTGAGGGATTTCATCCGTATGAACCCAACAAAATTCTATGGATCTAAGGTTGATGATGATGCTCAAGAGTTTATTGATGAACTCACTAATGTGTTGACAATTATGGGTGTTGGTTTAAAGGAGAAGGCAGAGTTGGCGGCTTACCAACTTAAGGATGTGGCACAGGTGAGGTACAACCAATGGCTTGTAGAGAGGATGATGGATTTTACGGTTGGATGGGAGGAATTCAAAATGGCCTTTCTTGATCGGTTCTTTTCTCTTGAGCTTAGGGAGGCCAAAATGACCGAGTTCATCAATCTCTGGCATGATGGTATGACCGTGAGCGACTATGCCCTCAAGTTTACTAAGCTCTCCAAGTATGCTCTAATGCTTGTCTCCGATCTCCGTGAAAGAATGCACAAGTTTATTTTGGGTGTTTTGGACTTAGTGCTGAAGGAATGTAGGACCGCTATGCTCATCTGTGACATGGACATCTCTCGGCTCATGACTTATGCCGAACAAATTGAGGGAGAGAAACTTAGGAAAGAAGAGTGCATGATGCTAAGAGGGCCAGGTTTGATGGTGGGTTCTTCAATTCTAAGGGTGGTGGTGGTTTCAACCAATTTCATCAAGGCCAAGGTGCGAATGTGAAAGTTGCAAATCCAAGAGTGCCTCCTCCCAAGGCACAAGTTGGGGGTGGTCCCCAAATTCCTCTTTGTGGCCAACGCAGAAAGTATCATATGGGTTATTATAGGAAGGCTTCGGGTGCATGCTATGGTTGTGGTGGTTTGGACCACAAGGTTTCCGATTGTCCAAGAGGTACCAAGAATGATCAAGTGACTCCCAGTGGTCAAGGGCCTCCAAAGGCTCCGGTTAGTGGTGCTCCTACAAACAATCGGTTCTATGCTATCCATGGTCGCTATGAGATGGAGGAAGCTCCAGACGTCGTGACAGGTATGTTGAAAATATTTAACTTTGATGATTTTGCTTTACTGGATCCTGGTGAAAATTTATCTTTTGTGACTCCTTTGTTGGCTATTAAATTTGAGGTGAGTTGTGAAACCTTGAGGGAACCTTATTTGGTGTATACTCCAATGGGTGATTCTATTGTGGCCCAGAAAGTGTATAGGGGTTGTCTTGTGTTGGTGTTGCATAATGTTTTCCTCGTTTACCTTATAGAGCTTGAAATGTATGATTTTGATGTCATTCTTGGGATGGATTGGTTGCATGCATCATAAGCCTCAATTGATTTGAGAACTAGGCGGGTCAAGTTCCAAGTCCCTAATGAACCGATATTTGAGTAGGAGGGTAGCAATTTCGTGATTAAGGGTAGGTTTATTTCCTATCTTAAAGCTCGGAGGATGATTGGAAAAGGGTGCATCTACTATATCGTGCGGGTTAGAGATATCGAGGGTGAGTTACCTAGGATTCAATTGGTTCCGGTGGCAAGGGCGTTCCCCGATGTGTTTCTCGAGGATTTTTCCGCAATCCCTCCCCGATAGAGAAGTGGATTTTGGTGTAGACCTTCTTTCGGATACTCAATCTATTTCCATCCCTCCTTACCGTATGGCTCTGACGGAGTTGAAGGAGTTGAAAGATCAATTGAAGGATTTGTTAGAGAAAGGGCATATTAGACCAAACATTTCGCTATGAGGAGCTCTGGTATTGTTTGTAAGGAAGAAAGATTGATCTCTCCGTATGTGTATTATTTATAGGCAATTGAACAAGGTGACCGTTAAAAATAGGTACTTGTTGCCTAGGATTGATGATTTTTTGACCAACCTCAAGGAGCTACTCATTTCTCCAAAATAGATCTTCGTTCGGGTTATCACTAATTGAAGGTAAGAGAGTGTGATATTCCGAAAATGGCTTTCCAGACTCGTTATGGTCATTTTTGAATTTGTGGTGATGTCTTTTGGGTTAACTAAGGCTCCGACGGTGTTTATGGATCTTATGAATTGGGTGTTCAAGCCATTACTTGATAATTTTGTGGTAGTCTTTATTGATGATATTTCGATCTACTCCCATAGTGAACAAGAGCATGTGGGTCATTTGAGGTTGGTTCTCCAAACATTGAGGGAAAAGTAATTGTATGCCAAATTTAGCATGTGTGAGTTTTGGTTGGGAGAAGTTGCCTTCCTTAGTCATGTGGTGTCCGGTGATGGCATCAAGGTTGATCCTAAGAAAACCAAAGCGATGAGGGATTGGCCTAGACCATTGACTTCTTCGTATATTAGAAGTTTCCTCAGTTTGGCCATTTATTATAAAAGGATTGTTGAAGGGTTTTCCTCTATAGCATCTCCATTGACCAAGTTGACTCAAAAGAAAGTCAAGTTTGTGTGGACAAATGATTGTGAGAAAAGTTTCCAAACTTTGAAGGATCGACATATATCAGCTCCAATTGTGACCTTGACTAATAGTTTAGATGGGTTTGTAGTTTATTGTGATGTATCACATATCTGTTTGGGTTGTGTACTTATGCAACATGGCAAGGTGATAGCTTATGTTTCCGGACAATTGAACGTGCATGAACAAAATTATTCGACTCATGATCTTGAGTTAGCAGCGGTAGTGTTTGCTTTGAAAATATGGCGGCATTATTTGTATGGAGTGCATGTGGATGTCTTCACTGATCACAAGAGCTTACAATATGTGTTCGCCTAAAGGAACCTAAATTTGAGGCAACGGAGATGGTTGGAACTTCTTAATGATTATGATATAAGTGACCTCTATCATCCTGGCAAGGCCAATATTGTGGCGGATTCTCTTAGTAGACTCTCTATGGGAAGTGTGACACAAGTGGATGAGGGAAAAAAAGAGATAGCAAAGAAGATGCACCGTTTTGCTAGTTTGGGTATTAGGTTGGCCGAATCCGACAATGGTGGAATCCATGTGCAAGGTGGATTCGAGTCTTCTTTTGTAGTTGATGTTAAAGCTAAACATGATCTAGATCCTTCCTTAGTGGAGTTGAAGAAGTTGGTGGCCGATGGTAAGATTGAGGTTTTCTCCCAAAAGGGAGATGGTGTGTTTCGGTACCAAGACCATTTATGTGTTTCGGATGTGGATGGCTTGAGGGAAATGATCATGAAAGAGGCTTACAATTAAAAATATTCTATTCATCTAGGATCTACCAAGATGCACTGAGAATTGAAAGAATTGTATTGGTGGCATGGTATGAAGAAGGATGTGGCTAAGTTCGTCTCGGAATGTCCTAATTGCCAACAAGTGAAAGTGGAATACCAAAGGCCTGGTGGATTGACACAAGATTTTGAGATTCCTACTTGGAAGTGGGAAGACGTGAATATGGACTATGTGGTTGGGTTGGCCCGTACTTGGAGATAATTTGATTCCATATGGGTTGTAGTTGATAGAATGACTAAGTCGGCTCACTTTCTACTGATCAAGACTACCTATAGTGCCTAGGAGTATGCTAAGGTATATATTCACGAATTGGTGAGGTTGCATGGTGTGCCAAGGTCTATCATATCGGATTGAGGTACCAAATTTACTTCTCATTTTTGGAGGTCCTTTCTAAAGCGACTTGGTACAAAGGTCAAGCTTAGCACTGCATTTCATCCTCAAACCGATGGGCAAGCCGAAAGGACAATTCAAACTTTGGAGGATATGTTGAGGGCTTGCGTGTTGGAGTTTAAGGGAAATAGGGAAGATCACCTACCTCTCATCGAGTTCGCTTACAACAATAGTTTCCATGATAGCATCGGTATGTCTCGTTTTGAGGCTTTGTATGGTAGGAGATGTAGGTCTCCGGTTGGTTGGTTCAAAATAGGTAAGGCGGCCTAGCTAGGCCCAGATTTGGTTATTGAGGCCATAGAAAAGGCGAAGCTAATTAGGTAAAGATTGAAGAAGGCCCAAAGTCACCACAGGTCTTATTCGGATGTTAGAAAGAGGGACCTTGAGTTTCATGTTGGTGATTGGGTGTATGTGAAGGTGTCCCCCATGAAGGGCATAATGTGGTTTGGCAAAATGGGAAAGTTGAGCCCAAGGTACGTTCGACCGTATGAGATTGCGGAACGGGTTTGCAAGGTAGCATATAGATTGGGTTTGCCTTTGGACATGAGCTCTATTCATCCGTTTTTCCATGTATCTATGTTGAGGAAGTTGGTTGGTGACCCTAAGGAAATTGTACCTTTTTGAGGTGTGACGATTGAGGAGAACATGACCTATAAAGAGGTGCTGGTTGAGATTTTTGATAGACAAGTGAAGCGGCTTCGCAATAAGGAGGTAGCTTTGGTCGAAGTACTTTGAAGGAATCAAGATGTGGAGAGTGAGACCTAGGAAGCGGAGTTGGACATGATGGAGCGATACCCCTATCTCTTCCAATCTACTCATGCTTAAGGTACTAGGTTCTATCCTTTTATTGTCCTTATTCTGTGTTTCTTGAGTTTCATGACATTGCATGCATTCATGAGCACGAAAATGATTTTTATAATGTTTTGACATGAGTTTTGAAAAACTTTTGATATGATGCATGATCTCTTAAGTTATGGTTAGAATGTCTCTTGTATTTATTGAAGTCCTCAAGTTGTAGTCTTAGCTCATTCGAGGGCGGATGTTCCCAAGGGGGAGATGATGTAATGACCCAACAATTTTCAAACATTCTTGATGGTTGGTCTTGTATGATGTTGGACTGGTCATGGTTGGATTCTAATAGCAATGGGTTGAGTTTAAGTTGCCGAATTCAAAACGGACCTTTTTGTGGCCTAGAGAGGCCGTTTGGGCAGTGTATTTAAGGAATCAAAACGTTTAATACAGGATGAATTGTGTGGGCTACTTTATACCAAATTGAAGCTCTTTGAGTTATATTCGCAACGGAATGCGTTTCACTCAATTCGTAGTTCGTATGAGAATGTTATGGCCAAAACAGTGAGACTACCATAATTGGAAGGACGCTGGAAAAGTGGTTCTGGAAAGAAGGCTAAGGACAGGAACATGGGCCGTTTGGTGGTCCACGGTTCGTGTGGGTGTCCGTGGAGGGTCCAGTGAGCTCCCAGGGGTTGGGTCCAGGTATTGGACCAAGTTAAGTCCAACGGTCCATGGGAATTTAAATGGACCGTGAGGGGTCCCGTGTGATGAGGCAGTGTGTTGGCCAACTTGTGGGGCTGGTCTCCAGGCCAAGTGTGGCTCCACGGACAAGTACACGGTCCGTGTGAAGCCACATGGTCCGTGATTCCCCTCCGTGACGTGTCCAGAAAGTCCCCCGAGAGTTCGAGTTGAAGTCGTGGCCAAGGCTATCCAGAGGGACAGTTGTACGGCCCGTGTGCCACTGCACGGGCACCTGGAGCATTCCGTGTGACACTGTATTTCAGGGGTTAGTCCATTTCATTAATGATTAATTCGTAATTTAATTAAATCATATTCCCCTTTTAGGATTTCTAAGGTCCCCTAAACCCCCTTAACCTAACCCTAAATCCTTTTCATCCATTCTAAGACTCCCCATTTCAGTTTGAAATTTCCTAAATTCTCTTGACTGCCATTGTTGAAAGCTTGAAGAAATTTGGGGAAGATCATCTTTGTTGTCAAATTCTTCAATTCTTTTGGTCATTTTCAAGGTATGTAGGTTTGATTCATGGACTCCCTTTCATCCATGAAGACCCAACAACCCTCCTCTTTAAATTTGATATTTAAGTTTTAATTAAGGTTGGGTTCTTTAAATTTTGAAGTATTTAATTGATTGAGATTATGTTCTGTAGATATTAGGTGATTTAAAGTTGGTTTGAATTGAATTTTATGAAGGTTTAAAGGTTTGATGATGATCAAGTTATACATGTCCCTTGTACTCTTTATTTATGCATGGATATTTCCTAAATGATGTTTTGAAGGTGAATTTGACTTGAATTTCTCATGAATTACTCTTGATTTGAATGTAAAGTTTTAATTCCATTACCCATGCTATTCATATTGTTCCTCATAGCATTGTATGCATGATTCATGGATTTATGATGAATGTTTTGATGTTGGCTATGTCCCAAACATGATTATGACTATGATTTAGAACAAGTATGGGTTTGACTACGTTGTGCTCACACTAAGTCTATGATATCGCTCTTTGAGCAACATGGGTGCTTGCACCAATATTATATGACATGAATATGATATGATATGAATGGAGCTACTCTTAAGAATGAAGTTTGACATGAAAGATTGTTTAGATTTTTAGCCCATGATGCATGATTATAAAGGATATTTGACTCTTGTTAAGTATACATAAGAGTATTGGAAGTATGTTTGTCTACTAAGCCCAAGTATGTATGATTTGAAGTTCAAGTGTCAAGTTTCCGTTTTAAAAGCATGTATATGTATATGTATTCTTCTGGGATAATGACTTAGTACCGAGAAGGATTGGAGTAGTAAGTGGGCTATCCCTAAGGGTCCCACTCCTTTCCCGAAACTATGTGCCTCCATAGGTTGCTACCAAAATGGGAGACCGTAAGGTATGCTTTGACATGATATGATATGCTATGTAAATCCTTCCGAAATGGGAGACCCGTAAGAAAGGTGGCCATCACACCGAAATGGGAGGCTCGTAAGGTGTGGTGTGGATTAGCTTTGGCAAGTAATCACATCTTATCCAATGGGAGGGCTTTCATTGGGCAAGTTCATGTTGTAGCTCACATGGATTTGGATGTCAGTTATGGTTCCTTCCCCTCTATATTAAGCATTTTGGCATCTCATGCATCATGAATTTCATGGAATATTGATATATTGTTGTTTCATATATTAACTTCTATATATATATGCCTTTGCCATGTAGGTTGTTATATGTTCATGTGCATATGCATTTGCATGCCCGCATAATTAGTGCTTTATTGTGCTAACCCATACTCTTGTCTACATATTCTAACCATGTAGGGCCTGGAGACGAGTTCTATTTTCCTCCGGACGATGTGTGATTTTCTTGAAGACCTTTGCTAGTAGTGAGCCATTTTGTTCAAGAGCAATAGCCACCTTCTATCTAGCTAGTGTTGCTTTTACTTTTCTTACTTATGTAATGAGGGTAAGCCTCAAACTATGTCGAGGCCCTGCTTTATCTATGTAGAGGCTTGTTGGACAAACTAAACTCTTGTACGTTGGAAAGTAATTGTTGAATATTATGCTTATGGAGTGTTATGCTTATGAGCCTTGATTATGGAATGGTATTAATTTTGCTTATGCCTTGATGTTGGGATTGTTTATGACTATGTGCTTATGTGGAAAGTCCTATAACCCCGGTATGACCCCATAGCTTGAGTCCTACTTACCCGCCCCATAGAGATAATTGTTATGTGCTATGTTAATCCATGTTTATCCCATTCCTGGAAACATCCCCATAGCTTGAGTCCAAATAGTCATTTCCCTTAGAGCTTATGTGTTTAGCTTCCGCGCTTCTGAACCGATGATATGTGTCATGATGCTATGATGGCTTGTTCAAGGACTTTTGGGTGCCCCTTCGCCATATCACATCTATGCCCCTATCCGGGTCGTGACAGAGATCTATGCAAAAATCTATTTCTCTATCGGGAGGGATACCGGGCAAGTCCTCAGGAAACATATCAAAAACCTCATTAACAACCGGAACCGATTCAAGCTTAGGTAACTTACCCTCCACATCTCTAACCTGCACAATATGATAAATACACCCCTTACAAATCATCTTTCGGGCTTTGAGGTAGAAAATAAACTGACCCTTAACCACGGAATAACTACCCTTCTATTTCAACAGATACTTGAAATTTAACTTCCCTAGTACTACAATCAACCGAGGCATATGATGCATGCAACCAATCCACCCTAAGAATAACATCAAAATCATACATTTCAAGTTCTACAAGGTCACCGGGGAACACTTTATGCAACACAGAGACAGGGCAACCCTGATAGACCTTCCGGGCAACAATAGACCCACCCACGGGAGAATACACCGAATATGGTTACCTTAGAGTTTCGGGACTCAAAAAAAATATAACAACTAACAGAGGAGTCACAAAAGATAAATTTACACCCAGATCAAGTAAAGCATAATCATCAAAATCAAAGATTTTAACATGCTAGTCACGACGTCTGGAGCTTCCTCCACTTCTTATTGGGCATGAAGAGCATAGAATCGATTTTTCCTAGGAGCACCACAAACCATAGCCTTTGACGGCCCTTGACCATCGGGAGCCACTTGATATTTCTTTGCACCCCTTGGACATTAGGAAACCTTGTGGTCCAAACCACCACATCCAAAGCAAGCACCCGAAGCCTTTCTACAATCACCCATATGATGATTCCCACATTGACAACAAAGAGAGATTTGGAGACTACCCCCAACTTGTGCCTTAGAAGGAGGCACAATCGGATTAGAATACCTCATATTAGAACCTTGGCCTTGATGGAATCATCCAAAACAACCACCACCACTCTTAGAGTTGTATAACCCACCATCAAACCGGGCCCTCATATCATAATCCTTGAGCAGTTCCAACCACCTCCTTTGCCTCAAGTTAAGATCCCTTTGAGTTAACACATATTGCAAGCTTTTATGATCGGTGAAAACATCAATATGAACTCCGTACAAGTACTGTCTCCAAATCTTTAAAGCAAACACCACCGTCGCCAACTCAAGGTCATGGGTCGGATAGTTTTGTTAATGAGCCTTTAATTGTCGAGATGTGTAGGTTATCACCTTACTCTTTTGCATGAGCACACACCCCAACCCAATCCGCGAAGCATCACAATATACCACAAATCTATCTAGTCCATTTGGCAGAGTCAAAATGGGAGACTATGTGAGCAAATCCTTCAAAGTCCGAAAGCTCTTATCACACTCATTCGACCATACAAACTTAGCCTTCTTCTGAGTCAACTTAGACAATGGGTACGCAATAGAAGAGAACCCCTAAACAAACCTTCGATAGTAACCGGCTAACCCAAGGAAACTTCGGATATCAGAAGGAGTCAACGGTCTAGGCCAATTCTTTACAGCTTCGTTCTTCTTAGGATCAACCTTAATACCATCGTCGGATACTATGTAACCAAGAAAAGAAACTTCCCCCAACCAAAATTCACAATTCCTAAATTTGGCGTACATCCCCTTCTCCCTTAATGTTTGAAGCACCAAGTTTAAGTAGTCCATATGCTCCTGCTCATTCTGGGAGTAAATCAAAATATCATCAATAAAGACCACCACAAAGCTGTCATGAATTGGTTTGAACACCCAGTTCATGAGATCCATAAACACTATCGGGGAATTTATCAAACCAAATGACATCACCACAAATTCATAGTGCCCATAACGAGTGCGAAAACTTATCTTGGGAATGTGACATTCCCTTACCTTCAGCTGATGGTAGCCCAAACAAAGATCTATCTTCGAGATATATATAGCTCCGTGAAGTTGATCAAACAAGTCATCAATTCTGGGTAACAAGTACTTATTCTTGATGGTCAACTTGTTCAACTACCGATAATCAATGCACATTCGAAGTGACACATCCTTCTTTCTTACAAACAACACGGGAGCATCCCAAGGTGAAATGTTTGGCCTTATATATCCCTTCTCCAACAAGTCTTTCAACTGATCCTTCAACTCCTTTAGTTTAGCTGGAGCCATATGGTAAGGAGGAATGGAGATAGGTTGAGTATCCGGAAGGAGATCTATGCCAAAATCCACTTCCCTATCAGGAGGAATACCGGGCAAGTCCTCAAGAAAAACATCGGAAAACTCACTAACCACCTGAACTGATTCAAGAAGAGGCGACTCAGTTTCAACATTTCTAACTCTCACAATATGATAAATTCACCCCTTACAAATCATCTTTCGGTCTTTAAGGTAGGAAATAAACCGACCCCTAACCACGGAATCACTACCCTTCCACTCCAAAACAGGTTCATTAGGAATCTAAAATATGACTTGCTTAGTCCTACAATCGACCGAGGAATAAGATGCATGCAACCAATCCATCCCAAGAATAACACTGAAACCATACATCTCGAGCTCTACAAGGTCACCAAGAAAGACTATATGCAAAACCAAAATAGGAAAACCCCGATACATCTTCCGGGCAACAATAAACTCACCCACGGGAGTATAAACTGAATAAGGCTCCCTAAAAGTTTCAGGACTCAAACCAAATTTTACATCCAATAGAGGAGTCACAAAAGATAAATTTGCACCTAGATCAAGTAAAACATAAGCATTAAAATAAAAAAAACTTTTAACATACCAGTCACAACGTCAGAAGCCTCATCCATTTTCTGTTGGGCATGAAAAGCATAGAACCTGTTGTTTCTGGGAGCACCACCAACTTCAGCCTTTGGCTGCCCTTGACCACCTGGAGACACTTGATCCCCCTTTGCGTTCTTTGGAAGGTCAAAAATCTTGTGATCCATACCCCTACACCTAAAGCAAGCTCCCGAAACCTTCCTACATTCACCCAAATAACTTCCTCCATATTGGCCACAACGGGGAGCTCGTGGTACACCCCCAACCTGAGCCTTAGGAGAAGGCACCCTAGAGTTGGAAAACTTCATATTCGAACCCTGGCCTAGCTGGAATCGGCCATTTCCACCACCACTCCTAGAGTTTGAGAACCCACTATCAAATCGGGCCCTCTTAGAGTCATTTATCCTTCTCTCTTTGAGATTTTCTCCCTCAATCTGTTCAACATAAGTAATAAGCCTAGAGATATCTATTTCCCGAATGAGCATGGCGGTGTGACACTCTTTTAGAACCATTTCAGAGACCCCAGAAATGAACTTGTGCATCCTTGCACGGGGATCATCTACTAACATGGGAGCATACTAGGAGAGCTTGGTGAACTTGAGAGAATAGTCCCTCACAGACATGCTACCTTGCTTTAGGTTAATACATTCAGTCATCTTGGCTTCCCAAAGTTCAAGAGGGAAGAAATGGTCCAGAAAAGCAAACTTGAATTCTTTCCAATCAACCTTAGTATCTGTGACCCTCTCGACCAACCACTGGTTATACAAAACCTAGTCTATATCTTTCAATTTATAAGCAACGAACTCATCCTTCTCCTCAAAACTGACACCCATAACAGTCAACACTTTTGTGAGCTTATTAATAAACTTTTGGGCATCCTCATCAGCCTTCAAACCAAGGAACTCCAGAGGATTCATCCAGGTAAAGTCTCTCACCCCTAGAAACTGGAGTGCCACCATTTATGGGATTAGTAGGCCGGGCTTGATTAGCCAGCACCTGGGTCCGCATAGCAACTATGTTCCTAAACTCAGCATGAGTCACTTATTCTTCCACAAGATCACAGGGGGCTTGTTCATCATAGAGCGGAGCCTGTCTGGGAGGGGAGCTTTTAGGGGAGGCATCTTCTGAAAGAGTAACAAGAATACCAACATTTCAGGAAACCTTACAAAATAGTTCACAGCACGACATAAGGGACAATGGAGTGAGATAATTCCTAAAACATCATCATAGCCTCTCATTAGTAGGTATGGCGTGAATCACACCCATGAACAAGACTCTAATCGACGCGGCATGTTGGACTCCGAGGATCATTACAAACCTAGAGCTCTGATACCATCTTTCTCATGTCCCAAGAGTAGGGCCTAAATGTGACATGGAAAAAAAGAACCCGAGAGTTCTCGATCAAGCCATCATAGCATTATAACACGCATCATCGGTTAGGAAGCACGTAACATAATAAATAACACGTAAGACTAGGGGATTCCGAGGCTTTGGACTAAAGAGATGGGGATGTTGCCGGGAATGGGATGAACATGAATCACATAACACATAGCAATTATGTTCTAAGGGGCTGGTAAGTATGACTCAAGCTATGGGGGCAAGAAGGGTTAGGGACTTTCCGCATAAGAACATTCCCATCCAATAAATCATAGTAGCATAAGTGGAAGCATAATCGGAACATAAATAACCATAGAAAAACGTAGCTAATTATAGTATCTCAAATAAGCACAAAGTACGATGTATAATAGAATCCATTAAGTATCCAACAATGCCTCTACAAGAGTAAGAAAGGGGCCTCGACATAACTCGGGCTCACCCTCAAGTCACAAGGTAAGAAAAATGAAATAAAAGAATATGATAGAGGGAGGTGGGTATTGCCCTTGGACTATAGGTCTCACCAATTTCAACAAGTCCAAGATCTCACTAGACGTCCAATAGTGGATGAATGTCACCTCCGGTCCCTACATGGTTAGATCATATAGACAAAGAGTATTGGTTAGCACATATAATGCACTAAGTATGTGGGTATGCCATGTACATGAAACATGATCCTACTAACAAACTATATGAAAAGGGCAAATGTATTTATAGAAAGAATACAATAAGAAAGGGAAGGATATCATAACAATATGCTATGAAGTGCCATGATGCATGAATGCAACCTTACATATCACAGCGGAGATGTGACCTCAACCAACAACAGAGAGACCAAGCGAGCTACTACTTGGAATTGGACTACTTGCAATGTAGGTCCCAAGTCAACCCTTATAAAGGGGATAAAGGTCAATCCTATCTTGGGAGATAGCCCATGTTGGCATATGGTTTGACAGAAAGGAGTGTGGACCCTTGGAGATAGTCTACCCCGACTCTGATCCCTCAGTGCTAAGTCTCATCCCACGAGAATACATATACATATACGAGCTTTAAAATGGATATTTCAATACTTCAATTCCAAGAACAATGCAAGGTTGGCTACAAGCCCAAAAATCACATTTCAAAACCTTTCAAGTCAAAACAAGAATTTCCGAGAATCATTTCCATAGACCGATGCATAGGAGTAGCTCGTTCGAACAAAACAAAGTCGTGTAAAACACCCAGAGTGCTTAAAAGCCATATTTGGACATGATGTGATCACATTCTAGTCAATTTCCATGTCTTACCAAAATGAAGTCGAATCATAGCAAGAGTTTCATCAAATCAAACCTTTCATATATACATATGTCATGAATGATGAGATGAATGCATGGGAAATAGAGAGTCAATAAAAATTCAACAATACAATATGAAATTAAATTAACATCAAAGAGAAAATCTAAATTTAAATCACAATTTACATTACCCATGCCTAAGCAAGCTTTCAAGGGACCATGCATATTCAAATATTCATAATTCCAATGCAAAGTATGATAATTGAATTTAAATCATCTTAAAATCAACATTAAAGTACAGCCCACACCTCAATTGAATTAAATCATTCATAAATTAAAAGACCCCTTTTCAAAAAAAGTTAAAATTCATCAAAATTGAAGAGGAGGGTTTTGGGTCTTCATGGTTGAAAGGAGAACCATGAATCAATCCCACATACCTTGGATTAATCACGTAGAACAAAGAGAATTTGAAGAAGAAATGAATTTTTCCTTTGATTTCCAAGCTAATCATCAATGGAGGTGGAGAGCAATTGAGAGAATTTGAAGATATTGAAGGGATTTGAAGTGAATAGGAGTGAATAGGGTTAAATCAGAGGTTTAGGAGGGCTTAAAAATGCTAAAACGACCTTAGGATTAGTTAAAAATTATAATTAAACCATTAATGAAATGAGGATGAAAAACTGGAAAAAGTCACTAACGATGTGCACTACACGGACCGTGTAGTGACTCACGGTCCGTGAGCTTTGTCGTGAAGTAGCACTTGAAACAAAAAATCCCTGGGTAGTTATTTGGAACTCCCCACAGACCAGCCTCACGAGCCGTGAGGCATCACACGGACTGTGAGCTGGTCCGTGGAGCCTCACTTGGCATAGGCCTCGGCACAAATCCTTAGTTGCTCACTGGAACTCTGCACGGATGAGGCTCACAAGTCGTGAGGCTTCAGACGGACCGTGAGTTGGTTCGTGGAGCCTTACATAGGTCGGAGTCTTGGTCCAGAGTCTTGGCTGTCCACTGGAACTCCACAGGGACCGGGCTCATGGGTCTTGGTCCTCCACACGGCCCGTGAACGCTCCCGTGGGTCAAAGTCTTAGCCAAAATCTTTCTTCCCTTTTCCAGAATGTTTCCCTGCACAGGCAGTCTAACTAAGAAGGTTATAACCTCTACATCCGAACTACGAATTCGAGTAAACTAAGTGCGTTGGGAAAATAACTCAAAGAGCTTCAATTTGATAGGTCGTGGTCCACATAGTTCAACTCGTACCAAGAGATATGGCCATTTAAAGTTAGTACTTCCACTAGATGTCAAGAAAAAACTTAACCAACACGATTTCTTCCAAGAAGGTCATGAAAGAGAAACTCAAGGAATTTATAAACTAACCAAGACAACCTCAAATCAACCCTCAACCAGTAATGCAAGATTTAGAAATTTTTGGGTTGTTACAGATTTTGAGGGTTTTGGACATAGATTTTAATTTAGAGGATTTACTCAACAATTAATTGCAATGGATGAAATTGAACGTGGTATAGTTTTATCTTTTATTTTAATGCATAGACACAACCCAAATATCTAGGGGGAATATAATAGTTGAATTTTTAGTTCCTTTAATGGGTGTTTGACAATTTCATAAATATTGGTTGAATGATTATGAGTTTCACAATTTCTTCATGTTTGACTTATGCATTGAGGTTGCAAACTTAATTCTATCATACATCTTCATGCATACTTGTGAAAGTTATATGGAGTTGGTGATGTTGATGAATAGCAACTAACTTGTGTTAACATAATTTCTTTTGAGAGAGAGTAGTAGTGTTGAGTTGTTGCATGTTTTGCATTGTAACCAAAATTCATGCTTGAGAAAGCATAGTTGTGTAGTTGGTATGTTTTCAGGAATTGCATATCCAATCCTAGTCTCACCTAGAATACCTATATGATTTCAATTACTTTGAATGTTGTTAACATCAAACTAAAATGTACTAGTTTAACTATGCATTTTCCCTTAGAACAACTTTTTCGAATCTGAGTACTAGCCAATTTCATTGCACTTTTTATAATTCTTATCTGATTAATTATAAATACATACTTATTTTAATGTCATTTATTTTTGACACATAACAGCATAAGCTTACATTATTACTTTTTATTTGAGCTCTATTCTTGCACATTCACTATGGGATCGACCCCAACCTAGTTGGATTTTACTTTTTTAACGACCAAACATCTTGTCAGGAGCCAAAATAGGATTTCGACTAAAGAAGGATAAAGTAATGCGGAAACAATCACAACATATCATAAGAAATCCCAAAACCTAGAGTCTTGAGTAGAAGAGAATCTAAAGTAGTGCTAAAGATTAGTACAATAGTGTCAAAGTGAAAATACAAGGCTATGTCATAATATCTTAAATAATGTCTAAAAAAGATAGAAACAAAAATAAATATCAAGGATCCATGATGGTTCGAAGTCTGAGCCTCACCGCTATGTTCTAGGTATACGAATAACAACTCAACTAGAATAAATCAACTACCTTGTATGGTCTCTGTTCTCAATCTGCAGGGACGAAACAAATTAAGTTTGAATACAACAAAATGCACCCAGTTAGTTCAATTGACTAGGTAAGAGAAATCAAACAAATCAATAATAATGAAGAACCCTATCACCTGCATCAAAAAGGTTTAGTATACAATATGACATATGTAGGGACATATATCTATAGTAAATTTAGTCAATGATGCAATACATATGAGATATGTGAATGCTATAGCGTCAGTGACTATATATAAGGTGGAATCATGATCATCGCAGGACAGATGTACACATCTATCGAGCCAAATCTACAAGATAGAACCCGGGGGCATCACAGACTATATACTCAAATATTGCAAGGAATAGGAGGACATAAGTTAAAGTATCTCGAGGAACCACATGCATCATATAGTAATGTCTCAAGTATCATAATATATCAAGTGATACTAATGCAATATGAGTGGTGTGCATACCAATGCAACAATTCAAGTAAGCCATGTGCATACGAATGCCACAATTTAAGTACAAGTTGGGTGCATATCAATGCAACAATTTGGTGTAAGATCGATGCATACCAATGCAATAATTATGTATAAGATAAGTTCATAGCAATGTAACAATTTAGTACAAGATAGGTGCACACCCATGAAGCAATTCAAATATCTAAGTTGTCGCAACATAAGTGGTGGTAAACATAAAGAAAATAACAATGGCATTGCAAAGGCTAGGTCAAGTGTATCAATTTGTACCACAATACCATTAATAAGTCTCTGATTAACATAATTATATAAATTGTCAAGTACACCAACAATACCGGATCATACTAGTCATAAAATATCCATATGATCATCATAAGTATCTCCAAATCCATCAATTTACCACAAATTGTCCAAATAGTATCATAAGTTATATATTATCTCATTAATGTCCCAAATTATATCATTTAACAAGATTTCATCTATGTTTATGAACAGAATCACAATTTACTCAAATTTTACAATAACCAGGATCACATTTCGATCACTAAGCAAACATATCAACCCAATTACTCATGATCCAATTTAGATCTCATAATTACCACATAAATATGGTTAATAACACAAATTCAGTTCCAAAAATATTAGTTGAACCTACCTTAATGTTGAAAACACACTCGCACAAGCTTTCAATCAACTCAATCCTAAAAATTATCCCCAAATCTATCAATCGCTCTAAAAAAATAGACACTTCACGTCAAGAGATGCATTTTGATACTCATATTAGCATGAATTAGGCTTAGGGGAAAATGGTCAAAATTAGGGCTAAATTTTCAAAATTAGGGCTAAAATTCAAAGTTCCTGAATCTAGAAATTGACTAGGATTTCAGTTCCACATAAAAAATGTAGTCAATGGGTAAAAATCCCACAAAAATTGAGTGAGGAATCACAATTTAAAGTTTCAACATCATAGACCTAAATTCATTAATTTTGGACATTCAAAATCTTGAAATTCAAGACAAAATCAAGATATAAATCATGGAAATTACTTAAAAAGACGATACAAACACTTATCCAAAAGAAATCTCCAAAAAAACTTGTCAAAAATTTCCACCAAACGCTTGAAATTCGTGAAAAATAGTACTGGCCCAAGACCTCAGCAAACGCGAAAGAGAACTGGCCCAAGATCTCATCCAAAACTCTGTGAAAGAAGGACTGAGGTCCGCAAACGGGAAGCCTAACAAGGCAAAACTCCATGAATATAAGACCTTGTCACCGAGTGTAGAGAAGAAGGGTATCTACACTAGAAAACAAAACTTAATAGAAAACATAGCCATTTTCAAATCTCAAAATTTGCATTCGAAACTCCTCCGAAATAAAATTTAAGAAAACAAATATATACCCATAATGACAACGTCGATCAGGACTCCTCACCACATTTGCACATGCAAGTCATTTTTAAGCTACATTAAAACTCAAAATACTGAAATTGCCCCCGACAACTCCAAAAAATATTACTAGACCATTTCTAGTGTTAGTTTCTCCATCCAAAATTACTAGAACTATAAGAATTTTGATCTAAGCTTCCGAACTTTGAATGTTTACCAAAGTCCATCTTTTGTTTCGGAATCAACTAAAATATAATTTTTGGCCTAAAAATATTATTTTAACTCCAAATTTAGTTTTGTGAATTCTCAAAGAACAGTTTTGACAGTTTGGAACTAATTAAATTGACGGATCTCTAATCTGATACCCAAAACATTGAATGGTACAAAAAGTCAGTTTTCAATAACTTAAGCATCCAAAAATGCCAAAAATCCATATTTTCCATTATAAAAGCTTAGGATTTCAGTTCCAACAATACAAATAGTTAAAAATAGGCCCAAAACAACTATGAAATCGTAAAATAGTAATTTTCACAAATAAACTCAAAAATGACCGACTAGGTCATTACATCATTCACCTCTAATAATAATGTTCATCCTCAAATATAGGAGAAAAAGAAGAGTACTTGAAGCCTAAAAAAGGCTAGGATATATTTCCCACATGGAAGAATCTAACTCCTTAGTATTCTCATCAACAAAATGGTGTCCATTTGAACCTTCACAGAAGGTATGTCTTTGGATCTCAATCTCTTGACCTGTCTATCCAATATAGCTACCAGGTCTTCCTCAAATGAAAAGTTTGTACCTAACTAAATCGAATCATAACAAATCACATAGGACTCATCTGGAATGTACCGACGAAGCATAGAAACATGAATTATAGGATGTACCTATGATAATCTCAATGATAATGTCAACCCATAGGAAAACTCACTAACTTTCCTTAGAATCTCAAATTGTCCAATAAATTTTTTACTGAGTTTGCCCCTCTTCACGAATCTCATTAAACTCTTCATAGGAGAGACTCTCAGCCATACACTATCACCAACAGAGAACTCAAGAGGCCTAGTCTTGCAATCAATATAACTTTTCTGGCGGCTCTGATCTTTTAATTGTCTATCTTGAATCAAATGAACCTGATCCATAATATCTCTGAGTAAATCCACACTTAACACATATGTTGAACCCAAGTCAAACCATCCAATGGGTGATCTACACCTCTATCAATACAAGGCCTCAAATTGTATCTTTTGGATGTATGAATGGTAACAATTGTTATATGTGATCTTTTTTCAGTGGTAGGTGCTTGTCTTAGTGGGCCCTAAAATCTATCATACAAGCCCATAGCATGTTCTCCAACACCTGAATAGTGTGCTTGGGCTATCCATCTATCTGGAGGTTAAAAGCTAAACTCAAATCAACTCTAGTACTGAAACCACATTGTAAAGCCTTCAAAAATTATGAAGTGAACATTGATCCTCTACCTGAAGCCATAGACACTGGTACACCATGAAATATTGCAATATCCCGGACATACAACTCAGCAAAATACTTTGCAATATAGTTGGCCTTCACCAATAAGAAGTTAGCCGACTTTGTAAAATGGTCAACAACTAAATAAACTTAATCAAACCAACCCAAGGCAATAGGAAAATCTATAAGAAAATCCATAGTCACTCTCTCCCGCTTCTACTTGGGAATGGACATCTTTTGCATTGGTCTACTGGGCTTTTTGTGCTCCTACTAGATTTATTTGCAATTTAAACATTTTTTCACAAACTTAACTACGTCTCTTCTCATCCTAAATAACAAATAATGTTGTTTTAGATCATAATACATATTTGCCACACAAGAATGGATGGAATATCTAGAAAAATGGGCCTCTTCTAATTTAAATCTCACTCAATCCCCAACCATAGGCACAAAAACTCTACCATTTATACGCAAAATACCCTATGGATCAATAATAGCCACCTTAGCTTCACTTCTTAACACTTTGTAACAAATGAAGAACAACCTGGGATCCTCAAACAGAGGAGCACATATCTGATCAAGTAAGGAAGGTCTAGCCTCAACAAAGGCCAAAATACTCTTAAAAGGGTAAATTTAAACGAACCATTTTTCTAGCAAGCGATTCAACCCCCAAATCTAAGGGTCTCTCCTCAACCCTCAAGAATGCAAAACTTCCCGTACTATTAGCCTTCTGGATCAAAGCATCGACTACCACAATTGGCTTCTCAGGTTGATATAGAATAGAGATGCCATATCCTTAAGCAACTCTAACAACCTAGGATATCTCATGTTCATATTAATTTGAGAAAATATGTATTTGAGACTTCAGTGATTGGTGAAGATCACACAATGCACCCCATAATGATAATGATTCCATAATTCAATACAAATACCATCTCAGCCAACTATAACTCATGGGTAGGTTAGTTTCTCTCATATACCTTCAACAATTTAGAACGATAAGCTATCACTTTCCCTCTTTGCATCAATACACCACAAAAACCCACACCAAAAGAATCACAGTATACCATGAATATCAATCTCTCCTCGGTCAAACCAATAATTGGTTATGAAGTTAATAAGTCTGTGAGCTTTGGAAAGATTTCCTCACACTCCTCTAACCACTAAAATGCGACGTTCTTCTCGGTCAATCTAGTTAATGGGATTTTTATATTTGTGAATCCCTTAACAAAAAATTGATAATACCCTGCCAAAAAAATAACACTCTAAATATCAGTCAATAAGGTAGGCGTAACCCACTTACAAATCGCTGCCATTTATTTTGTATCAACCATAATGCCATCTTTTGACACTACATCCCCAAGAAATGCAATAGACTCAAGCCAAAACTCATACTTTGAGAACTTGGTGAATAACTTCTCTTCTCTAAATCTATGGACTACGGTCCTCAAGTGCTAAACATGGTCAGCCTTGCTCTTGGATTAAACAAAGATATCATCAATAAAGATGATCATGAATATGTCCAAATAGGGTTTGAACACTTTGTTCATCAACTCTATAAAAGCAGTCAAGACATTATTCAATCTGAATGACATAACCATGAACTCATAATGCCCATATGAAGCCATGAAGGCTATCTTCATGATATTAGACTCCCAAATTTTCAACTGATGATAGCCGAACCTCAAATCAATCATGGAAAATACCGAGGCAACCTGTAACTTGTCAAAAATGATCATTAATATGAGGCAAAAGATTAGTTCTTCATGGTAATTTTGTTCAATTGACTATAGTAAATACACGTACGCATAGTGTTATCCTTCTTCTTAAAAAATAAAAAGAAAGCACCCCAATGAGATACACTTTTATTAATAAACCCTTTCTTTAGCAAATAATACAATTGCTCCTTCAACTCCTTTAATTCAGTCAAAAACATCCTAAAAAGGGCAATCGAAATAGGCTTAGTGCCCAGTTTGACATCAATAGCAAAGTCTATATAACGGTCTGGAGGAATGTCAGGCAAGGCAGTAAGGAATACTTCCATAAACTCTCTTGTAGCCCTATTGGTCTCCAATGTTGGGATTCTTGAGAAACAACCCGAACATGAGCTAAATATGACAAACCTTATCCATCACTTGGCAGACATTCATATAAGAAATAACTCTCTTACAATAGGACCTATATGCTCCAGTCCATACCAATTGAGCTAACTCAGGACAAGATAAGGTCACAATTTTTATATGACAGCCAAGTATTGTATGATGAGGAGATAACAAGTCCATACCAAAAATCACATCGAAATAAACAATATCAAATAATATCAAGTCCGCAATAATATCTCTTCCCATAAAAGTCATAACACATCCCCAATACAGCTCATTCATCACTAACGATTCCCCTATCGGGGTGGAAACACAAATAGGCTCAGTGAATGGTTCACACATAATATTAAATCTAAAGCAAAATAAGCCAACATATATGAATAAGTAGACCTTGGATCAAATAAAACTAAAGTTGAACAGTGGCACATTGGAACCACACCTGTGATAGTTGCATTGAAGGCCTCTCTCTTAGATCTATTTGGGACATTAAAGCAAATTTTATGGCCTCTAATAGCCTCTGGGCCTCCACGGGCTGGCTGAGATCTTGAATTCATGGTAGAAGGTGCGTGGTGAGGACAATGATTGGCAAAATATCCAATCTCATCATGATGATAACAAGCCCTAGTCTACTATCTCTAAGATTCCAATACTAAAGACACTATGCTTGGGAGTAGTAGAAGAGTTATCATATCCCGCCTGAGTAGATCTTGACCTAACAATACTATCAAATGTTAAAAGAGCTACCTTAACTTCTTCGCCTTAATGGCCCTCTCTCTAAAATAGTCTGCCTCGTGGAGGAAGCCTACTAAATATTTCATGCTTACGAAATATCTTCCTGCCACCATGTATCTATCATACCTGATATGCTCTATTAAGGGAACGTGATCCACTACACTCTGAAATTAGCCTATAGCAAGAACCAAGGATGTGGTAGCCTCTTGAAGATACCCTTTAAATCATTTTTCAAAATGTATGAATCCTCTCAAACTCAGTTAGGTTGCTGGAAAAGGCATATTTGGAGAATGTATGAAATATGACCTCATAGTCTAACATTGACATAGAACCCTACTAAAGTATATCAAACTTATCCTGATGGATATCAAGAAGGCTATATGGCATGATCCTCTCGAAGAATAACCCTATAAACTACTCCCATGTCATAGATAGAGATCTAATAGGTTAATAAGAAAACATTGACCTCCACCACTCCTTGGCTAGGTCGGTGAAGTTGTAAAAGGTATAAGCAACTCTATGCAAGTTTATAATGGCCAAATTATACAATTGGCCCTGATACTCTAACAAGAAATCATAAGCTTTATCACTAGGGGTGCCATCAAATCTAGGGGGAGTCTATCATACAAACTACTCAAAACTCTTCTACTTTGCATTAGACGTAGCAGTACTAGCAAAGGATGGTGGCCCCATAAACAAGGATGGTGCAATAGATATAGCAATAGCCAAACTAGGAAGCTGAATATCTGAACTCGACAGAGATCTTTATGGTGGAATCATTGTATTCATATGAGGATCTGTTGGGGCTAAAGAATAACAAAAATGTATCATGGATAGCTCAGATGGAGCTATAGAAGGGCCAACTAGAGCTATAGAAATTGGTACAACTACAAGAGCTAGGTTGAAGGAGCTCCCTCCAATCTAAACAAAAATAGTAAAAGAAGCTCCTGAATTGAGGGCATAAAAGAAGGGGCTAGAGATAGTGCAATAGGATTTGTAGGCCCCTCTGGCTCATAAACAGACTCTAGAGAAGTTGATCTAGTATTTCTACTTGGTGGAGTTGCCGCTCTACCATGTTCTAGAAGCATAGACCTATCACGAACCCTACTTCGACCGCAAGTGAGACCAACATTAATGAACAAAAGTTGTTCTACTAATCGTCGAGACCTAGTCATCGGGATCTGGTCATATGTATGTTTGTTGAAGGAGTACATTAGAGACTTTTCAACCATGTGATATGAAAAAATACACGAATAGAAGAAGGACATGGAAATTTTCCTATTAAATGCCCTGTAGCCTTTTGAAGATGGGTATGGATGTCTACACATAGATCCACAAGACTCTACTAGACACCTTGCTCTTGACGTACTAGCCCAATGAATCTAAAGCTCTGATATAAATCTTATCATGACCAAAATAGGAATGTGATTAATGATGGATAAAGTAATACCGGAACAATCACAACATACGATAAGAAATCCCAAAACCTAGAATCATGAGTACAAGAGTACCTAAAGAGTTGCGAAAGAGTAATACAACTATTTCAAGGGAAAATACAAGTCTATATCATAATATTTAACACAAGGATAGAAATAGAAAGCAATGAAAAGAAATCTCAAGGATCTGTGATGACTCCAAGTTTGAGCCTCACCGATACGATCAGGATAGATGGATAACAACTCAGCTAGAATGAATCAACTACCCTAAGCAAGTCCCTATCCTCAATTTTCATAAAGGAAACAAAGTACAGGTGAGTGCACCGTCATGTACCCAGTAGGTTCAACTAACTGGGTAAGAGAAATCGAACAAGTACGTAATAACGAAGAATCATATCAGCTGCATAAAAAAGGGTTAGTACACAATATGACTTAAACCAAAAAATATATATACAGTAAGTGTTATCAATGATGCAATGCATATGAGATATGTGAATTCAATGGCATTGCAGGGCATATATAAGGTGAAATCACGACCATTGTAGGTCCAATGCACACATCTAGCGAGCCAAAATGAATAGATAGAACATGGGGGCGTTGTAGGTTATATACTCAAAAATCTCAAGACGTCACAGGCCATAAGTTGAAGTATCTCGAGGCATCGTAGGCCTCATATAGTAATGTCTCAAGTATCATAATATCTCAGGTGATATAAATGCAATATGAGCAGTGTGCACATTGATGCAACAATTCAAGTAAGCCATGTTCATACCAATACCATAATTTAAGTACAAGTTAGTTGCACACCAATGCCACAAATAAGTATAAGATAGGTGCATATCAATTAAAAACTTAGTATAGGATATGTTCACACCAATGCACCAATTTAGTATAAGATAGGTGTATACCAGTGCAACAATTTGAATGTGTAAGTAGTAGCGACATAAGTGGTGGTAAAAATGAACAATAGCCATAACAAAATGTGTATCAATTTGTACCACAATACCATCAATAAGTCCCTGATCAACATAATTTATATCAATAGTCGAGTACACCAAAAATACTGGACCTCACTCATCCCAAAATATCTGTATCATCCTCAAAAGTATCTCCAAAGCCATCAATTTACCCTAAATTTTCCAAATAGTATCACAAGTTCCATATTAACTCATTAATGTCCCAAATTATCTCAATTGATAGGATTCCATCCTCGTTTATAAACAGAATCAAAATTTATTCATATTTTGGAATAATGGAGATCAAACTTTGATCACTAATCCAACATATCAACCCATTTACTCATGATTTAATCTAGATTTCAAAATTAGGACATAAATAGGATCAATAACTCAAATCTAGTCACAAAAAGGTTAATTGAACCTTTATCTATACCGAAAAAACACTCAGGCAAGCTTTCAATCAACTCAATCCTTAAAATGATCCTCGAATCGATTGCTATCAAAAACTATACTATGCGTCAGTAGATGCATTTTGATACCCATATTGGCACGAATTGGGTAAAAATTATAGCCAAAAGCTGAAGTTCAAAATGAGTGAGAAATCGCCATTTTATGATTCAAGATCATAGACCAAAAATCCTAAATTTTGGACATTAATGAAATTCAAGAAAAAATCAAGATATAAATCATGAACATTAAATAAAAAGAGGTTAGAAACACTTACTGTAACGACCCAAAAAAATTTTAACTTCATATTGGTTGATAAAGCTTAGTGTTAAACTGATTGTGGATGGATTTTTGTATCCACAGGTGGTATTTAAGTGGCCGGATTCCAAATGTATTATTTGGTGAAGTTGTGAGGCCGGTTGGGCAGTGTACTTTGAAACTTCATACCCTCTTGTATGGAATATAATTGTGGGCTGCTATATATCAAATTGAATCTCTTTGAATTATCTTCGCAACGCAACTGGTTTCACTCAATTCAGAGTTCGTATGTGAAAGTTATGGCCCTTGCAGTGAGACTGCCCGTAATTGGAAGGACGTTGGGAAAAGGTTCTGGAATGGGGACTAAGGACTAGACCACGGACCTTTTGGTGGTCCACGGTCTGTGGGGGTGCTCATGAGTTGGTCCAGTGTGCTCCAAGAGGTTGGGGCTAGGCTATGGACCAATTATGGTGCCACAGACGACCCCGCGACCCAGGTGACACTTCACGGCCCGTGAGGAGTCCCGTGAAGTGATCCAGAATGTTGGCCAGAGTTCGGGGCTGGACTCTAAACCAAGTGATGCTCCACAGACTAGTACACGGTCCGTGTGAAGCTACATGGTTCATGACGCCCCTCATGAAGTGATCCAAAAAAGCCCCCGAGAGTTCAAGTCAAAGTCGAGGCCGAGTGAAGCCTCACGGGTAGGTACACGACCCGTGTACTAGTAAATGGGCATTGTGTGCCTTCCGTGTTACACTGTCTTCAGTGAATTAGTCCTTTTCATTAATGGTTAATTCATAATTTAATTAGATCCTATGCCCCTTTTAGGCTTTCGAAGGTCTCCTAAACCCCCTAAATCAAACCCTAATCCCCTTTCATTCATTTTAACACTCTTGAATTCATTCCAAAATTCTCTCAATCCTCTTGACCTCCATTGATAAAATCTTTAAAATATTTGGGGAAGATCATGTTTGTTGTGAAATCATCCAATTCTCTTGACTAATTTCAAGGTATGTGGGTTTGATTCGCGGAATACCTTGAATCCATGAAGACTCAAGAACCCTCATCTTTAATTAATGATTTTAAGTTTTTTTTAATTATGGGTTCTTTATATTTTGAAGTATTAAAACGAATTGAGTTGTGGGATGTTGAAACTAGGTGATTTAATGATGATTTAAGTTTGAATTTTATGAAATGCATGGAAGTTCTTGAAGGATCATTGTGCATGTCCCTTAAATGGTTTATTATGCATGGGTAAATTGCATTACGGTTTAAATTGAGATTTTATCATGAATTATGTTGAATTACCTAAAGATTTATGATTTCAAGTTTAAATCGTTCATTACCCATGCACTTGATTCCTCATTCATGGAATAAGTATTGAAGTATGATTATGATGAAGTTCTTGCTGAGAGCATGGCTCTCATGTTTTGATATGATAAGTTAAGGCTTGTGATCATATAGTCTCTTTATATGACTCTTTAAGAAACACGGGTGTTTACACCTATATGTTATGACAAGTATTATCTACTCTTATGCATAAATTTTGACATGAAAGTTTGTTTGTCTTTTAGCCCATGAAGAAAGATTATGAAATGTGTTTGACTCTTGTTAAGTATGCATAAGAGTAATGAAAGTGATTTTGGCTTTTAAACCCTAGTATGCATGATTTGATGTTCAAGTGTCATGTTTCTGTTTTAAAAGCATGTATATGTATATGTATTCTTGTGGGATGATGACTTAGTACCGAGAAGGATTGGAGTAGTATGTGGGTTATCCCCAAGGGTCCCACCCTTTTCTCGAAACTATGTGTCAACGTAGGTTGCTACCAAAATAGGAGGCCCACAAGGTATGCTTTGATATGATATGATAAGATATGCTATGTTATGTAAATCTTTCCAAAATGGGTGGCCTGTAAGGAAGATGGCCATCACACCGAAATGGGAGGCTCGTAAGGTGTGGTGTAGATTGCCTTTGGCACGTCATCTTCTCCGATACAATGGAAGGACTAATTAGGCAAGTTCATGTTGTAGATCACATGAGTTTGGATGTCCGTAATGGTTCCATCACCTCTATAATATAAGTATTATGGAATTTCATGCATCATGATAGTCATGGCATATTGATATATTGTTCCTTCTTATATTTTCTTCTATATATGTGCCCTTTCCATGTAGGTTGTTATAGGTTCACGTGCACACGCATTTGCATGCCCGCATACTTAGTATATATTTTTTGCTAACCCATACTCTCTATCTACATGTTATAACCATGTAGGGACCAGCTATGACTTCTATCTTCCAGCGGACGACGTGTTACATCCTTGGAGTTACTAGCTTATGGTGAGCCTTTTTGTTCAAGGGCAATAGCTACCTTCTATCTATCTTGTAATTGTTTACTTTCTTATTTCATGTATT
>JBCEWC010002313.1:0-35238 GCA_038996855.1 Solanum aculeatissimum
ATTTTTAAAAATATATTTTTCTTTTATCATATATTTTAGAACTTCTTAATTTTAAATATAATCAAATAATAATTTGAAAAAAATAGTAAATGATAATTTTCTCAGTAGACTCACTACTTTTCTTCATATACAAATATATTAGTTTTTTTTTTCTCTATAAACTTCCAAAAAAGAAAAACTACTACCACAATATTTGGGCTCAAAATCTTAGATTTGCTTGAGCAGTGGCCAAGGGAGACTCAATATAATTGGAGATCTAAAGCGAAATTTTATTTAGAGGCCTTGAATCTAAAAAAAATTCATTTGTATTTTTTATTTTTTTTAACGATTTAGATACTTATTATTACTTACTTAATATTTTTTTTATAACTGATTTCTTCAAATATCTTTTTCTTAATTATTAGTTTTAGGCAAGATCTTCTCAATTTAACGTTGAAAACATTTTTTTTTCTGAGTTATTATATGAATTGCTAACATAATTTTATAAGCAATACGTTGAAAAACTTTAAATTAAGATAAGAGTTACAACCATAGAATCTAATTCAAGAAGTTGATTACTTGGTATACCCTGCTCTAATGTATTTGTTATAATATTTGAAAAATAATATACCCAGTGAAATGCTTGAAAACTTAAGAAGAAATTAAAAAAAATTATAATTCACTTTAGTTATTATTTTTCGACTATTGATTAATAGTTTTGATAGAATGTTACTCTAAATTATTAAAGATTTGAAAAAAGAGAGTGCAAAAGAAGTTTAAAAAAGATAAATAATATAAATGTTAGCAAAGAAAATGTAAGAAGATTAAACAATATTTTCTTGATTTCTTCTATTTAAATGGGGTCAAGAAAAAATAAAATAATATAATTTTTATTTTTTTACTTTGTATCATTAATAATTTATATTTTTTTTTATAAAAAAAAATTAACACAAAATTTGAGGCCCCCTAAAATTGGGGGTCCAAGGCATATGCCTAAAATTTTATAAGGAAGAGCCGCCCCTGTGCCCCCTCCCAAATGTAATACAAGAACTCTGTTGTACCTCTTTTGTTATTAAAAGTAGAATCAATCAACTTTAAACCACAACCATTATTGTCTTTCTATAATAATCGCATGAATTTGGTTGATGATCGGAGATAACAAAAGTATATCTACCGTCTTTAATGATCAATGTTACCATTAATTACCATAGATGTCCAACCACTCTTGGTGCTCCATGTCGACACCAACGAATATTCGACTAAACACTCTATTTTGTGCTCAAAGAAATCCTTTTTCACTAAAAATAAGTTAAAACCAATAAGAAAGTATCCTTCAATCTGCCCTTTGGCAATATGCATAAAACCAATAAGAAAGTATCCTTCACTAGTTGGCAATATGCTAACCTCAACTAGTTTGAATGAGGCATGGTAGCATTAAATCAAGCAAAGCAGCTCTGTATGCTTATTGTACTAGTGAGGGGCAGATTTAAGATAACGGTTCACCAGAATCCAATTTCTTCTGTCTGACCCGTTATATCTACTAAGAAATTCACTAAATACGCAGAAAAGTTAAATTCAATATTCCAAGAATCAACAACTCAAAAAGGTCAAATCCAGAATCTGTTTCTATTGCTGGCCCCAATTAGTTTGGTTTTGATGCATAGTTGGGTAGAGAATTCATACTGACTAACAATAAAATGAAACTACAAAATCAAAATGTTCACAAATAAACATAGAATAATTCAAAAATGGAACAACAAATTCATACACTCATTTCAACAATTCTATGATTGCATAGATTCATACTATATATACTGAGGAAAAAATAGAGGAGACATACGGAGCTCGGAGATGAAAAGCAAGGTCATGATGATGGATGAAGCTAGGGTAATAACACCTCCTGAAAGTGTTCTGCTGTAGAAATCCTCGTTGATCTTCGGATATGCATCCAAACTTCGAATTTTACCGATAAAACTATCCATATTTTCCGATCCTTACACTGGAAATGCTCTACAAATTATGAAAAAATATACGGAAATTCAACAAAACAGTAGATTTGAGATTTATGCCGTCGTCGATGAACGATGGATCGGCAATTTGCTAATCATAAAAAACCACGCACTTCATGAACTTCTAATTACGACGGTAGGTTTAGCAAGTTCTCTTCTTCGTTCTCGTCCTAATCCTCCTTTGAATGTGTGAATCTGAGAGCTTTTATTACGAGGAAAAGGACAGAGAACATTCGCCGGAGAACTGTGTCATCGTTTTCTCGTCTAGCTTGATTTACCGTTTTACGTTTCTCTTTTATTTGGGCTCATTATTTAGTCCCTTCTTTTTGGGCTAATAGAGGTAATAACAGATCAGACAAGCCCAATAGACCCATTTCTCATTGAAAAAAGGAAAAATTACAAAAGTAAGACAGATTAACATTATAAATTAGAAAAAAAAATTATTTACTAAAATAACAAAAAAAATTATCAAAATATACCATTTATTCATCTTAATTTATTGTACCTTTTTTAATTAAATAATGTTTATTCTAAATTGTTTTTCTCAAATCATTAATTTAATTTGACCTTTTAGCTTGTAGGTTGACGCGTCACAGTCTTTTGCAGACGCGTCTTCCGATTTTCTTCATCTAACTTTTTACTTTTTGAATCAAAATCCTTTCATTGAAGCAAACTCCATTTTTCTTCTTCAAGTTGCATTCAAACGGTCTTTTTCCAGGTAACTCAACCAAATCCTTTTTTTTAATTTTTTCTTGTATTGAAATAAAAGTTTTGTTTGTTTGAATGATTTTATATGTGTTATAATTTTTTTTATAATATTTTTCTGTAGTCGTTTTTCGGAAGTTGAAGGAAAGAATAAGGGTCTATGGAGGTTTCCCAATTTCTTTATCTCACTTTTTATCTTTTTTTAACCAAAAAACTCTCATTGAAGCAAAATCCATTGTTCTTCTTTAACATCCATTCAAATCGGCTACATTCCAGGTAAATTTAATGAAATCCTCTTTTTTTTTTTAATTTTTATTTGTATTGAAACAAAAGTTTTGTTTGTTTGAATGATTTTATATGTGTTATAAGGTTTTTTTTTTTTAAAGATTATTTTTTTATTTTTCTGAAATTTTTTGTTGGAAGTGAAAGGAAAGAATAACTATGGAGGGCACCCTTACTAAGAAAAGCCCAAGGTTTCAAAGTAATGTTATTTCTATTTAGAGCACTCCACGTTGTTCCTCTAGACCTAGCTTTGATCTGAATGCTTACATACCATCACCTCAAAAAAAGGACGACCTGATTGGTGTTAACAAAGAGAAGGACCAATGCATGAATATTAGTTCTAGCAAGAGCAAGGTTAATGTAAGTTCCAAAAGGAAGGGTAAGGAGCACATGCCCCAGAGAAATTTGCCCCATGATAGTGATTTCGAGGACGAAATCCCAATTTCCAAGAGAGTCAAGATGAACAAAGGGCTTAATTCCTCCACTCCTATCAATGTCAAGGTATTTTGTTGGTAAAAATGTGTTTTACTTCTAAATGAGTGAATCATTTATTTTTAATACATTTTTTTTTGTTAGAAATCCATTGCGAATAAAGACAAGAATGCTTCCGGGCCCCCAAAAAATAAACATGGCAGGAGAAGAACTAAGAAATTGAAAGATGACCCAAAGGTATTTTTTCAATTCTTTTATGTGTATTTTATTCTGTCTATTTTTTGTTAATTTTTTTGATTTATTACAGTCTAGTTTTTTTTTTTTGGACTATTTCAGTATGATCAAAAACTGTCTCGGTGGTGCTCGTATGTTAATAGTAATGTGTTTGATGAAATTACTGAGTTTTTATCAAGGCACAATATGCTTGATTTGTTTAAAAGTGATCCATTTGGTTATTTATTTCAACTGTCACCCTTGAATGTGCAATTACAATTCATTAGAGCTTTGGTTCATCATCTCAAGAACAAGGATCATATTGGTGAAGTGTTTGTATTTAATTTTAATGGCAAAGAGCTAAGATTTGGTCTTAGGAAATTTAGGGTTGTTACTGGGTTGAAATGTGGTATAGTAGATGATTACACCCATGGTTTGATTGGAAAAATCAAAGCTCGTTGAGTGATACTTTCCGATGGCATGTGACAATGGTGTAGAAAAGCACCATTTGATTAGTGCCTTTAAGGCAGGGTTGTTTGAGACTGAGGATGTGTTTAATATTGATGTGATTTACTTCATCAGTACGTACATTTTGTCATCTCTCCGAGAAATATTTTGTTCTGTTAGATCACTTTTTGTTGGTTGAATCTAGACGTTGTACAACATACCCATGGGGTAGACGTTCTTTTTTTATTTGAGTGATTCTTTGGTTGGTCAACTTGTTGAAGACCCAGATTATGTTAAATTTTCTGGTTTTTCATTGGCACTGCAAATATGATTTTACGAGTGCTGCAACAAAGTCGATCATGTTATTGTTGTTCAGAAAGATTATTGTATTCCTCGCCTATTTAACTGGACAACATCAAATAATAAATTGTTTTTTAATAAGCTTTTGAGAGGAATGTGTAGGCGGTATGACAATCAGGTAGTTCTCATTAAATTATTTTCTTTGGCTTAATCTAATCCTTTATTCATATTAATCTTTTTATCTATTTTGTTATATTTGTAGTACAAGTTTCAAGATTTTTCTTTTACCCCGGATGATTTGGCTGCCTTTGAAGTTGAGCAACTTGATGATGTTAACTTTGTTGATACCAATGATCCACATTCCAGTGATGAGTGCAATGATGATCTTGTTGCTCAAAATTTTGAAAAGCTTGTTGGGGACTTGATGTTGGTCAGTATATTTAAATTTACAATTCACAAATTTTTAATATTTTTTTAATTGATAATCTGTTATGTTTTATTTTTGTTAGGTGCGCAATGACTTCAAAGTGTTAAAGGTCAAGGTTGAAGCGCAAATTGGTGAACTAAAAGCTTACATGGATGAATGTTTCAAGAATGTTCTTAACGAGATTAAGTTGATACAAAGCGAAAGAGTAAAGAATGAAGGAATTGGTTCACAGGAGGTATCATAGAAATTCATGTATAGGTTGTTGTCAAGTTTTTAAATATAAGTTTGTGTGGAATGTATTATAACTGGTATCACATATTCTTTTGTTGTAGTTTTCATTGTTTTTATTGCGAAATTGTGGATGTTAATTACACTACATAATGACATTATAGATAGTTTTTTCAGGATGACGCATGTTGTGTTCCCTTTATTGGTATTTCTGGGATAATTTTTGAAATGCACAATGGTATTCAATATGGTCAATATTATATTTTTTAATGGTGAATATAGTTTGTTACTCATGGTTAGTTTTTTTTTTTGTTAAAATGTTTGTGTCTGTTTTTTTTTTTTGTGCATAATATTGTTGGGTTCGAGGCGTATCACTCTGGTATAATTGTTGGTGCTTTAATTGTTTGTTTTGATAGCGGCTAGTTATACTACTTAATGGTGTACTAGATGACATCCAACATGGTGAATATTGTGCCTCTTCTTTGGAATTCTGATTAGTTGTTGAAACTATAAATGGTTCTTAGTTTGGTGACCTATATCTTTTTATTTTATCCTTGGTTGTACAAATAGTTTGTTACCAAGGGTTAGATAGTTGGTTAATATATTGGTGTTTTGAGTAGCTTCACCATTTCGTGCACAATGGTATTGTTAATGATATTTTATCATTTTTTTATTCTACAATGGTATTCAGAATTGTGATTTTCTATTTCATTTTTTTTGTTGTAGCAATGCCTTTATTGGTGTGTTGGTTTGTTTTCTTATGGGTGCACAATTAGTTTGATCTTTATATTCACTATATTATTCAGTTTTAAAACCGGTATACTATTTGGTTATAACTACTATTTTTCTGTGTCCTAACATGTTTTTCACACCACACATGTATTTTTTTTTATTGTTTTGGCGTGTATGTAGCATTTTTTTTAATTTTCTGTTAAAAATTTTATGGGATATGTGTCTTCCTTGTATTTTGAGTTGATTTTGGTTAATTTATTTTGTTATTCATCATTTTTTGTATCTAGGTTGGTGATGTTGACATTCTAGTTGATGTAGAAGCATGTCAGTGATTTTGATTATTTCGTTCCTGATTTTTCAGTGAATGACCAAGGTGAACAATACGATGACAAACATCCTTCCGTGCCAGTTGAAGGTTAGTGTTTACTTATAAAAATGATCAATCTTAATCAATAATAGTGCAACTAATGAAATTTTTAATAACTTCTTAAACCTAATTTAAAATACCAGTTGAACCAACACAATCTGCACATAAGACGCCTACGTTGGATGACTTTGAACTACTTGATTTTAGAGAGTCTCAAATTGTTGCTTTGGAAAACAAAATGTCATACTTGACACCAACACAACGGGTTCGAACAAAGGTTCCTGGAAAGTTTGGACAATCATCGTATACTGACTTAAGTAGTTCTGCATGTAAATCAAATAACTCGCCGGTCATATTTGATGTGAAACACCCTTTTGTTGGGTATTTATGAATTTGAAGTTGATCCAAAGTTGGTTCACCATTTTAAGAAATGGATTAAAGATAGATTATCAAAAAAATATGTTAGGTTTGTGTATATTTTTTTATTTAATTTAATTGATTACATTCATTATTTACCCATTTATCTTACTTTTTAGAAAAATTAGCGCCTTTTACCGTTATGTCCTACAAGATAAATCCTCCGTTTGATTTTGGGGTTGAAATGGTCGGGTTGATGGACTGATTTTACATCATGGTCACTACTAAAAAGGTTTGGACTGACTCGATAATTTACTTATTATATTTTCATTATTTATTAAATAGTTGCCTAGAATATTTTATGTAGAATATAATGGTGTTAAGCATACTGAATGTTATGTCTTTTTATTGGTATTCAAAGTGGTCAATAATTTTTTTTTGGTTCAACTTCAGTTTGTTAATCATGGCTTTGATTTTTGGTGTACATTGGTCTGTATGTATTTGTTTTATTTTCTAGTTTTTTTTTAACTTTGTGTATCTATTAAAATTATCAAAAGTTGTCTTTACAAGTCAAAAACTGAACCTTAAAAGAATGTAACCAAAGAGTTGATAATTGTTGTGATTAATTGAATTGACGAATGTCCAATGAGATTAGATGAATGAGTTAACCATAGAGTTGAGGTCTTATGAACATAATGAATCTTGGGAGGAGTATTGAACACCGAATTGAGTAAGAGTAAGTCCAACTCGAATTCAATAACTACGTTGCCAGCGTAGGAGAGGATTGAACCGTAAAATTGGATGTTTTCTTATTGTCCCGAAAAGAGGACTTGATGTTATTATTGTGGATCCACTGATGGGATGTCCTTTACCTTGCCAAGGTATTGGATGGATGTGACAATGACATCACTTCGTTGTATCATCACCGGCTCATAGATGATGGTTGTCGGTTAGAGAAACTCCCAAATAGGTCTTGATAACACTCTGAGTGGATGGGATAAGATGGTATATGAGTGGTCATTGTCTAAACTGTATTTTTTACTTTAGACTCTTGACTTGCTGATTGAGCTTCCTATTTCTTGAGTTGAGTTATTTTGAGTTAATGTTATTTTGCCTTTATATGTTTTATTCTGTCATTTTACATACCATTACATTCCACGTACTGACGCCTGTTTGGACCTGCATCTTTTCATGATGCAGAGACAGGTACTAGTGGTCATCAGCAAGCGCTCCGTTAAGGACCTATTAGATTCAGTTGATTGGTAATCCTCCCCTACTTTCGGAGGATGTCGTATCTTATCTTCTAGTTTTGAGTTTAGCTCTTCTATTTTATTTTGAGGTAGTCATGGACTTGTCATTGACACCACTTAGTCAGATGTTTAGAGGCTTCATAGACTAGACTCTCGAGTTATGCTTTGATGTTATTTCTGACTAGTTTCTTTCACACTAATCTTACTTAATTGAGGGATAGAATATTTGTCGTTTGACCTTGATTTTTATATTATCACTTCATTTCATTGAGTATTCTTTATTTTTGATGTTTTCCGCTATTAGAATGTGATTGAACGAATGTGATGAGACGAGTGGTTCGCTTGGGGGCTAGCAATAGTCTCTGATTGCCGGCCACTCCAAGAGTACCCTCCCGGGGCATGACACTAACATAGACAACTATACTCAAACCGCAGAGGGGCTTGAACTCGAGACCTCTAATTAGGGATGAAGAAATATTTATCACTCCATCATAATTCTTGGTGGTGGTAAAATCATTTCTTAAGTTAGTAACAATCGAATGAAGAAGCAAAAATCAATCAAAATTAAAAATAACTATTTTTCAAACTTGTAATTGAAAAATATCTGCAACCTCAAAAATCATTGAAAAAAGGAACCTTTTTCAGATCCATTACAATGTCAAAAATTCAATTTTTAAAAGTGAATATCCACCATAGTATTTCGTATGAAATTCAGGATATTATCAATGATTTTCACTTGTAGATTTCAAGCATTGTAATAATATTTTTAAAATTCTTACTTGTTTAAATTCAAAATTCATGATAAAATTATGATGCTTCTGCATAAAAAATCTTCTGCTTTTCAACAAAATTTCAAACATCAATTATTGTTAAGAAAAAGGGTATGAAAAGTGCCAATCCAATATTATTTTGGACTCCTTATGTAATTATACAGGCCACAAAAAAAATTAAATAAAAACGACCGCATATAGATGTAATGTATCAATATTACATAAATATTCTATAATCACGTATATATAATGTATATTATGTATCAGGCATGTATATGTATCTATATACATTGCAACAATTCATCATTCTGACCAAGATGATTTTTTTTTCAATCTTGACCAACTCAAATCTCCTCTAAACAGTTTCAAACTTTTAGATACGAACTCATTTCAATGTTCCAAGTCCTTTCATACTTTATTCGCTCTAAATGATTCACATTTACGACAGGTCAAATTTTTAAATTTGAATTTCAAAGCTCTTCAATGGAGAATTATTCTACTTTTCTTTCAAATGCCCGGACCATCTCAACCTTGCTTCTCGTATCTTGTCCTGTACTGAAGCGACTCTCGCCTCATTCCAAACCATTTCCCAACACCAAAAAAGGGCTACGAAATGTACAGCCCAAATCCGCAATTCTCAAAATCGAGTCCGGGCCCATTTACGATGTCGATCCAGTTTCCCTCGCTCAGTTCAGGCCCCAAAAATGCTCATTTTTTTTCCCTTCATCTAATTAATGTTTTTGTTTCATGAAAAAAAACAGAAATTATTCTTAACACAAATAAAAGGAGGATTATAACTTCTTTAAGTAGGATTCAGTGGAATAAGTATTACAACTTCTTTATGTAATGTAATTAACTTTTTGGGTCAGATTATATTCCAAATTCAGGAAAAAGAAAACAATTAAAAAAAAAAAAACTGGATCTTTGAATTATCTAAGGAACATGTATACTTGCAACTTGCTAGAAAAAATAAAATAATTACAAGTGATTTTGATATTTTATGACCGACAAAATATGCACATGAAATTAGATTAGTCAACTTTTTTTCCCATCTCTCACAAAAAAATCGTCGAAAAAAATATAGATTCTTAAAGAACCAAATTCTTTCTTCTGGATATTTTTGTTCCTTTCCACTTGGAATATTTAGGGAACAAAATATTAATTTTTTAAATGTGTGTGTTTGGGGTTGGGGGGTGGGGGAAAGAAGATGACACTTGCATTTCATATAGGAGAAAGGAATTATATTCTTTTGAGATTATATAGATAGGGGGCCATATGTCCTTTGGACTAGATCTAAATTGATTTGATTCAGATAATATATTACTTGTTATTACACTAAGTGACGGTGCCTTATTCTCAAGTAAGAAATTGACTAATAATTATGCATAATGTAGAGGAAGAAATTTATTATTTCAAGTAAGAAAAATAGTTGCAAATGTGCACTGATGAAGTACTAACAGGAATTATATATAACTAGTAAAATTCTAATTTCAGAACTAAATAATTTATTATTTATGTAAAGAAAATATAAGAGAGAAAAAAATGTGTACTGTATTATTAATATGACGGCTGATAAGTGATAAGAATAATTGTATATATAGTATCTTACAATATATATAAGCACGTGAATCTTTTTTTTTAAATATCTGCAAATTGCATGCAAATCAAATCACATTTCAACTTTGATTGGTTTGTGAGATCTTATGATAGAAGCAATAGGATTTTAACAAATCTAAGGATATGCACGCTTGACAAAACTAAGATAAAATCAAATCCCTTTTTTTTTGGTATATATCATTTATCATGTTCCAAAACAAAGAGTTCTCTAATTATTGGTCAATAGAATATTCATGTAACTGCCACTTAGGTGATGGTGAATGAAGTTGGTTGAGTAGATGATCTCCCAAATGATCAGACAATGAGTTTTATATCATTTGCATACATTTTCTTGATCAAATTTGTCGTACAAGCTTGTTTAGTGTGAGTTACATTTTTTATTTAATTTATCGACTATTATAGTTGAGCGGGAGTGCACCCAAAGAATAGTGAAGATGGATTATTTGGTCAAAAGGAAAAATCATATTTATGTAACTGTTCAATTGGACTATGATTGCCAACTCAGCTTTGACATGAATATTATTTTTCCAGCTCATACTTTTTTGTTGTTATTAGTATTATTTCTATTTTTCATAATTAACTTTTCATTGGCATGATATCTCAGTCAAAAAATGTACTTTCTGACAGCTTGCTTGTTTGTTGGTGGAAGAGTGACTAACCTATGATTTTGGATTATCTTTTTCTAATTATAATGTACACTTTTTATCAGTTGGTACTAATTGAAGTCCAGCCTTTTTATTTTTGTTTTTTTTTCAGTGGGGTTCACACGGATTTTTAAAATTTTGTTTCCAAATGAACTGTTATAAAGTATCATTATATTTTGTTGAGTTTCGTTTTTGATGATCAACAAACCATGTAATGACACCGTGGCTAGCTACTATAAGTTCTTTGATAGAAATGTTGCATGATCACAATTGGATAAGGAGTAACCTTTGATAATGTAATAGTGTAATTTTACAAGCGAGATGTGATAATAAGAAATGTAGTGTATACGCTCGCAACTGATTCTATCTTGTGAAGATAGAAAAAGATTAGTTTTCGAGATTGTTTTTTATTATAAGATTTTTGCTTCAGGTAAAGCAAAACAAATGCACCAATGAAAAGGAAAATGCAATAATGTAAAAAAGAGAACAATAACAACAACACATAATAATTAATATGATAACCAAAATAAAGAAAATAACAAGCAATAATGAAATTAAAGAATAAGATAGTGTGTGAGTAATAATAACAATTATGATAACTAATCAGAAATATGCAGCATCATTTGACTACCTACGAATCTTCTACCATAATCCTTGATCTCCTTATCTTCCTATATATCTATTGTCATATCCAGTTTTGATAATTGTAGTTGGTCTATATATTGCATTAGTTATTTTCTTGTAGATGGCACATGCATTGAAAGAATTTTGAGCACAAAATTAAGCGTTAATTAGAAACATCAAGCTAATTAAAGAACCAAGGTCGTGCATATTTGAAGTTTTTTATCACTCAATTCCTCAATTAGTAAAAGTGATTTTAGTAGATATTTTGAGTTGTAACCTAATTCATCGTTCAAGAAGTGCTTTGTTAGGTATATTTTTCTTTTAACTAGGCGAAAATCACTACTAAAAACAATGTAAAAACTGATGGACAGGGTTAATCTAAAAAATCAACGAATAATGAATTTAGTCTTTCGTTTTTTTATTAAAAAAATTAAAATTAAATCGATGTACATCCATCGATTTTTGCATGAAAATTATAATAATTTTTTTAAAAAAAAGAAACCGAGTCCCTCAATGTTTTATCTTATTACCAAAATTGAAGGATTCTATCAGTTTTTGAAATATAAAATTGCAGTAGAGTATAAATATATAAACAATAGAGCTATTTTTTTAAAGAACATGTGTGGTCGAATGATAGAATTATTCAATGTCATAGAAAATATCTGAATTTAATTTCAAGTATCTTCAATTTTTAATATTTGTGAAAAACTGACCCACGTTAGTTTTGCATCATTTAATAATAATAAAAAAAAAGAATTATGTCCGTCGGTTTTAACCCATTGTTTAGTAGTTAATTAAGTTAGGAAGTCCCTTAATTACGTACATTAATCATATTAATTGGAGACTTGGAGTATCCATATGAAAGACCAGTTAATTAGGCTTGAAAAGCCACTCAAAGGTAGTGGAATTTCGTTGATTCTAAAGGCTACTTATGATTAACATAGTAATTATTATAATAATTAAAGAAAATCTGTTGGTAGTTTGAGAAATGGAAGCATGCTATTTAGGATGGCTAAAAGCTAAAATATCAGTGCTGTCTGTTTATCTTGGAAAAATCTAATGAAAATAAATATATTTACAAAAAAATCAGAGGGTGGGGATGTTGGGATGAATTTTAAATATTATCTTTGTGAAGAGGGAATTAATGAGAGTAGTGGAGCAGAGGGAATGAACCAATGTATGAAAATTATTTAATGTATATGATTAGAGAATAAATTATTGGTCAATTTGGCCATTATGCATGTGTTTTATAATTAGGAACCTGATACCTTTAGTCTAACTAAATTTTAGGAATAATCCAGAGTTATATATCAAGATTCGAATTAATTTATATTTAATTTGGTTTAGTTAAAATCGATTACATTCATGATATTTCTTAACATGTGAAATATTAATTATTAAAAACTAGAAATTAGTAAAAAACATAGTAGGTGCTTCAAGTTCATGAGTACAATAGTTCCCAAGTCGAGTCAAATTGTTAATATTATTATTAGTAGTAATATTCTTAACAAAATGATAATGATTGTATGTCGTCTTCGTTTTCCCTTTACTGAGAAAAAAAATAATATCAATCACTTTTATCTGTTCATAATTGATAGGAGTAATATTAAAAATAAATAGCATATATTTTTTCCTAGAAGGAGTATCTCATTTTTATTGTGTTTAATAAACTGATATAAGGAAAAAAAATTACTATAAGATTTGGCATTTCATGAGCCTTCAACTTTAACCCTAAAATGGTAGTTTTTAATTAAATGTGTGAGAGAGAAAGCGAACAAAAATTGACATTTAAGAAAAAAGATTGAGGACGGAAGAGGGGGAGGGGGGCGTTACAGAAAAGACTAATGACTAAAGGATTGCTCGAATGATAGATATCTTTTATCTTTTAACTCTACGATTATAATCTCGAGATAAATAAAAAAATATTTCCCAATTAAATGGTACATATTTATCTTTTGAAAATTCATATCTTCCGAAGCTACAACATGTAAATTTGCCAAGAGCAAAAACTCCATATCTTCTTAATGATTGCACCTTCTCATATTTCAAAAATCTTCATCATGCTTGTGATATTCATTTATCAATAAGTCTACACATTGATTTGCCTTTCCTTGGATGTGGATAATCTTTGCCTTGTTGTCTTTAAATAGTTATCTGCAGTACGTTTTTAACAATAATCCTTGACAGATGAAGTTTTATATCATTTTCGTAGTTTGACAATTTATTCGATACTTATTTATTACCTATTCTCGCTACAAAACACACTAACATATAATATAGGTAAGTTTAGATGTGCACATTTTTATAAAGGATCAACTTACAAGTAACATGGGATGTTTTGTTAATTAATTCATAAATAATACTAATCATACAAATTTTATAAGATTTTTTTGGTACTTAAAAAGGTCATGTAAAAATTGTTGCGTAGAGCATAATGAAGGGTTCCAAAAGCCAAAAATGCACTAAGCATTAAGGGAAAATATGAAAGAGACATTAGCATCATTGATAATTATTAGTGGAGAGAAAAGAAATAGGTATGATCTCTCACTTTACAAAATATATCTCCAATAATTATGTTCTAAGAACTTGTCTAATTGCACTTTGATGAACATGGTATTGCAACTAAAAGCTATCCACCTAAGTCACTATAACATACCTTAATTAATGATAAAGCTAAAAGTTGCCTAAGCACAAACAAACAAATGTAATCTATACTTTTTTAAGACTCTTCCCAACTTATTGCTTTTCCTTTTTAAAAAAAAATAATTTTCCTTTTTCAATCTTAATAGCTTATGTTGGATGGACAGATAACACTTATTCACATCATATTAAAATTTTATTAATTAAATTATATGAAAAATTACATTTTATTGATTGGATATAAACATCTGATGTGAGTAAATATTTATCCAACATCAAATACATAACTTATTAAACATCTCAATCAACTAAAAGAGTAAGTGTTGATAATTTAAACCTTTGTGTTGCAAATTGTTTATTGTTCTTTTACCAAAATAGAAAGAGGGGTTGCCAAGTAATGGCAGTTGGTTTGGACCAAATACTCTATAGATGGAACTACAGCCACATACCACGTGCAGCTGGCCCACTTCCCACTTTGGATTCACACACTAACCAAAGGAAATGGAAACATAACAACATTAGTTACCCCACCTTTAATATATAATCCCTCCATTTTTATTTATTTATTTCATTTAATTTGACATAAATTTTTTAGATAATGTATGACTAATATAAACACATAAAATAATACAAGAAAAAAATAAGAGGGAGGGAGAGAGAACAAATATACAATTGATTAAGATAAATAAAACAAAAAATATATATAAAACAAGTTTGAAAAAGAAAGTCTCAGCGAGGAGATAGATAGGAAGAAAAAATATACTGTCGATACAAATATACAAAATAAAATATGAGGAAAAAGATGAGAAATTGAGAGGGTGAGAGAGAAAATATACAATTGACACATACACAAAGCAAAATAAAAGAAAAAGGCTATAAAATGAAAGAGCATAAAATATACAATTAATATAACACACAAAATAAAATACAAAAAACAGACTAAAGTAGTATTGAGACGATGAGGGAGAGAGAGGATAGAAAAACAAAAAAACAAAAAAAATGCGATTATAATTTATTTTAGAATATAATTATATACGATAAATACATAGCAAATATTTACCATAATAGATAATTTTGGTTTCTTAAACGGGGAAAGTGAGTGGGAATGGTGGCACAAGTGGGTGGAGCATTTTGGGCCAAGGGGCCATGATTAGTGGGCCCAGATGAATCATCGCCAGGCAAAACAACTCCAAAAGTGAAATTGGGCCCAGTGGAGTCTCCGTTTTTTGTGGGCCCAATTCAGCATTTAACTGAAAGAAATCAACATTTTTTTAGTTATAAATGTGGCAGTTTTTTCAGTTAAAGAGACTTAGGAACCCTCTGCTGCACCCATTACATGCTAAGTAACCAAATTATTCTTACCCATTAATTATGGAATTTTGAAGATTACAACTCTCTTTATTTTATTTTTAATAATATTTGGAATAAAGAGATCAAGATCAGATTTGATACTGAGGATATAGTTTGATTCTGCCTATATTCCAATAATTAATTCATCCAAATTAGATGGGCAGAAATAATTCTAAGCATTTCAGAATGGGTATTCTTGTAATATCCATAAAAAGGCAATTTTTATTTTTCTGTTAAAAAAAAAGGACAGAATCGACCTTAGTTACCCAGTAGGAAAAGAGAAGTACAATTTCATGAATCTTTTTCTTAACATTTAAGGTAGCTCCTCATAGATTGTTGGAAAAAATGAGATGTAATATGGTCCAGTAATTGCTTAATATCACTTAAATATAAAATTTTGACACTACTAAACATTTTTTATTTCATAGTGTGCATTACTATTCACTAGTTTGCCCCGCCTAAAATTAAATGAAAAACATATCAATTTGATAGCCAAGACGAGTGTTCCACAAATAGTTTCATAGCGTGCATTACTATTCTCGAGTTTACCCCACCTAATGTAGCCGAAAGTTCTTTTATTTGGTTAAGATAGAGAAGCAAATAATAATACAATGACTAGTATTGTTTGTACAATACTTTCCCATTTCAATTTATTTATTTATTTATTTTATTTTTTAGTCTTGCTTAAATTTTTTATTTTATTATTTTTTTTAAAATTTTCACGTAACATGTTGAACACTACAAGATTAAAAGATATTTCTAATATGCATATTTCCTCTGTTCAACAATAATTGTCCATGTATTAAGAACAAATGTCCAACAATACTTGTCTACTTCATGAAATTAAGAGATAATTTTACACTTAGTTCCTAATTACTCTTCTCATTGATTATAGTCATTTTTCAATTATATTTTTTAAGACATTGTATTTATTATATTCAATTGATCATTAGGTAAAATTACCTCTATTATTTATTGCTTTTTAATCCATATGCCAAGTTATCAATAATGAACAATTATTATTGGACGGAGGAAGTATGCCATATCTTTAACTTTAAGATCATAAAATTCAAAAGTCTTCTTAAATTTTTTAAACTCTATGTCAAATCAATCCTATTTCATGCCTATATAAAGGATAATATATTCTCTGGAAAAAAACATCTTAAATATCCCGTAAATTCTTTGGATATTAATAAACTGATCATATCTTCTTGATAATCAAATACTTCAAGAAGATCCATAAAATCCCCCTTTAAGGAGATCAAATAAATCTCAAGGAGGTCCACATCATCCTACGTTTGAGAAACATGCTACTAACATTCCTTGTATCACGAAGAAAATTGAGAGATCAGAATAACAAAAGGCATAGAATCGTATCCACATTGTTTGTGGTTGAAATTTATTTTTCATACATTTAAATTTATTACAAACAAATTGACATGTCCGAGTTAGAGGTGGAAGAGTAACTTTATCTCTTCTCTTACAAATCAAATTTACAAATTTAAAATTCTGAAATCTATAAAATTACAAAGATAGAAGTTTTATTTTTATGAATACTTTAAGTTTTGCAGGACAAACAAAGAAAATATTTGTTAACTATATCTTATATCATATAATCTACATAACAACAAACTTTTGAACCAAAACTTATTAGAATATTAGTTGTAACTCTTTCATATCTTCACATTAGTATTCAATTCATCAAGATCTCTTAAAGTATTTAAACTTATCATGCTTTGATATTGATAATCAAAATCAGTCTTGAAGACCTTATTAATTAGTAAAAATTTTACCTTGTACGACAAATACAAACAAATATGTTAAATTGAAAAAGCGTTAAAAACGTTAAAATAGTTTATCGAAAATGAGTGGATGATAAGGACACATACCTAATTATATTTTAAATAGTTTGACAAATATATAATAACAATAGTTTTCTCTAAAAGAAAAAAAAATTAATGCTGAATAGCATATGGCCATCGTGTCGTTATTGTGTGCACACGGATTTAACACTTATTAATATGATGTAACATCAAATATAATTTCTACTCGTTAAACATTATTCTAAGTGTCTACTCAAAAAACAGTTGGCTTAGCTTCTCGAAGTGAAAGAGACTTGACATTGATTTATCACTATTGTTTTTATTGATTGACCAGTGTAAGTAATATACTAGTAAATAATTTTTATACTATATATTAAGTACTTTAACTTTTATTTATAATAGCAGATGCCATATTTTATAATTAAGGCTTTAAATTTCATATTTTAAGAAGATTTTCTTGCATGCATTACTTTTTTTACTTGTATATATCATTTAACGGAGTAAAAAAAAATTATTTACATAAATAATACATAAAATTTAAATTCTTTCACTATACGCGTAAAACATGAAAAATAGTAATGTGAATTCTTAGGAATCGTTTCTTCAAGTGTATTAATTATAGTATATGTTAATTTGCATGAAATTCTTAGAAGATTGTCTACGTGATGTCACACACACACTATATAACTTGAGGTTTGATCATTTGATAAAACTTGATGTTTGATAATTTGATGGATCGAAGTTATATTTACTAAAAAATAAGATTCCAATGTTTGACAATATGGCATTCGTAACTTGTCAAAGAAGCCACAACGCATAACACACGTGCATTGATGGCACGCCTAATTTGTCTGCTCTGGACTTCCTTGTACAACTAATCAACTAATAATAAAGTACTTGTGAATAATGTGCTTAGTAAATAGAAAAAAAATTGAATGATTAAATGTTAAAAGTTTTAATATAGTTTTCAAAAGAAAAGTTTTCTGAATTAATTGCCCGTTATCAAATTGAACATTATTAGCTTTTACCATAATGTTCACGTCTTTTATTGTGTAATCGCTTTATTTTATGTGAGCGATCAAAAGAGAGTTTAAGTTATAAATAAAAAGAAAATTTAAGTTATAAATATTGTTGTGTCACTTATAAGTAATGTTTTACACTATCAATGATATTTACTAGCCTAAAGAATATGAGATATATAATTTTTAAAATAAGACAGATTATCTAGCATAACAAATAAAGTTGACATGTTAGTGTAATATAATTAAAAATTTCGTACTAAAAAAATTCTCTTTTCTTTTCCAACAAAAAAAATTTATTATGACGCTCATGACAATGTGCGAGGCCATGAACATATGATCACAAAGGAGGATTAACAAGTTGAAAGTAGAGATAGATTCATCTAAACTAATAATTTTCGACAAAAAAGTATAAATCTTTATATACAAATCTGTTAAAATATCAACAAACATTATCTTTGAATCCTCAAATTTAACATTATGTTGAATTTAATATTGAAAATCTTAAAAAGTTGAATAAATAAAATAAATCTCAAATCTGCCTTTGATTTTTAGGTGAGTATATAACCTTCTCAGGAAGGAAAGGCACACATGATTTCTTAAGTAAATTTCAAATTGAAACGGCGGAGAAAAGTAAAAAAAACTTTATAATACATAACACAAAACATATGATATACATTTTTAGACTTGATGATGATAGACATATAGACTAAAAAATAAATTCACGCTATCGAATCAAAGCAAACAATATATATAATGGGCAGCTTGGATTATAAGTTGTAACAAACACTAGAGAGTTTGCACTATACTTTGAAAGATAAAAAAAAAAACTTTTTAATCAAATATTTCGAATATTTTGAAGTGTGACAATTTCTTAAAAGCCAGTCGCTTAATTATATAAGTTTTTATTAAAACATTATTTGGTTATATATGTTTTAACTTTTAAGTGTTGAAGCAATTGGTATCCAAAACCAAACTGAATATTAAGAATTTAGTTCTAGCACTCCAAACCTCATTATCATTATTTTCGAGTCAAATGGGAATATTTTTTTTAACTAATTAAGTTGAGATGAGAATAAATGAATAATAGGATCGATCTTTTTTCAAAAAGGAATTTGGTCACTTATTTTTTGGGTGCATACAAAATAAACCTCACTCTAATATAATAGTCTATAAATCGCACAAAAAAATAAATGCACTAGACAAATCATGTGTGACAAACTCAATTGAAAAAACATGTTGGTTTTAATTCGAACCGGAGACTGCCATTTGAGAGATCATCTACTCAACCAACTCGATCAAGATAGAATTAATGTGGTCTATAATGTATAATATTGTTGAATTTTGATGCGTCTTATATCTACTTATTCATTTAGAAACATAATTGAAGGATTAGTATCATTTTTTCACTTGATATAACAAATATCAATAATGGTAATGTCGAAAAAATTATTGGCCGGTAAATATTCTCATCCTAGGTCTTATTATATTCAGCATTGTAAAATAATTTTCCAAGATTCCTTACTTTTTTTTTTCTTCAAATGAGGTGATTCTATAGAATTCTTTTATTCATGGAGACTTTCTTCAATCTTCTTTAATTATTTACTAGAATCAATTAAAAAGAATTTTACAATCCCCTATAATTGACACAAAAAAGTATCTAGTCACATGTTCATTGGCCGTTAACCTTGACTATATAGTATAAATAAATTTGTTCACAAAGAAATGAAGACAAATTTAGTCAAAATTCGAGTTAGGTCTCTCTTCATATTGGGATTCTCAAAGGAGGACCAGGAAGGAAGGTTTCTTAACCTAAAAGTTATTCCTATTTTCTAATTTATTTTCAAAAGGTATAAAATGAAACATTAATTTCTTTGAACCTAGCATACATATTAACGTTTAGTTTGCCTAACTTTCTCTTTTGACAATTGTCGTTTATATTAATTACTATATATATTCTTTTTCTTTTTAAATTATTTATTCTGTGTCTCCTGCTAATTAATATACCACATGGAAAAAATATCATTAGTGAATGTCAAATTAAGAATCTTATGGTCTCTGTTTGCGTCTGTTCATTGGTGATTTTTATTTTTTTACAGCGAAAGTAAGGATTCAAACTTCAAATATGTCACTATTTTAAGAGAGTCCAAAAAAGAATCTTTAGATTTTTCCTCAAATCCCAATAGTAAGAATTACAGAGAACAAAAAGTACTCACATTGTCGAACAATAATTGTTCACTATTGATTTGACATATGAATTAATAAGTAGTAAATGACAACGTTAATTTTACCATCACCTTTTGAATATAATTAATGATAAAAATAAACTAGAAACTGAGTGTAAAATTATTTCTTAACTTCATAAATCGAATAAATATTGTTGGACATCTATTTTTGACATAATAAACAAGTAAAGATAGTAAAAAGAGGGAGTAATTGAACTAATGAGATTCAATATTTTAATGGAAGTTTGGCTAATTTTTTAATTTACTTTTAGTGTTCCTTGAATATTTCCTCTTCATCAACTAATCGGCGTGGTCGGTTGATTTCGTGGCCTTTTTCCCGATCAATATGCAAAAGTTATTACTCAATCAACAAAAAGTTAATTAAAAAGAAAATAAGTTTTTTAATATATTCCACATTCTAAAAGAAAGTTTTGATTCTCACCTTAAATTCTAATACAATTTCCACGAAAACACTCAAGAGATTGATTCTTTTTAATTATTATTATTTTGGAATAAGAAAGAAACTAAAATTGGATATGTGGCCCAATAATGACAATGGAAAGGACATAAAATAATGGAAAGATGAGTTCATGCAAACATGTACTACTACTACGTTTTAATTAACGTTGTACAAAACAAAGGACAAGAAGCTGCTGGTTTTGATCTCATGCAGTTGGTTAGGTTTATAGGGGCTGCTAGTTTTTAATTTCAATGGGCGTTATATAGGGGTTTTAAGATGAGTTAATTTTTGGTGATTATTAGGTTAGGTTGTTTATATGTTTCTTAATTAAATAACTAAAGGGGGTATCTAGAAGTGAAGATGCTTTAAAGTTTTAATCAAACAACTTTTCATTTGGGAGAAACAATTAATGGAAAAAAAGTGTACTTTTGAAGGTCTACATTTTAGAATGAGGACAAGTATTAGTGGTTAAAGCTTGACATACAAGGAAAAATGAAAAAGATTGACGGTGCAAAATTTGATGAATGGGGCAGCTAATGAATTTGGTACTTAATTAAGGACCTTAGGTCTTAGAATTTGGTAGACGACCGTGTTTGGTAGATGATATAAATTTATTTCAAATGCTGTATAAATTTTATCTGAAGCTTAATTTGGAATGTCTTATTTTATTCCATTTAAGTTGAGATTATTTTATCCCATTTCTCAAATGCGATGAATTAGTGGAGGAATTAAGCATTATAATCTTGAAATAATTTAATTCGGTTATCAAGCGAATATAACTAATACTAAATCGCAAATATAATACTAGTACGTTTAAATTTTAATTTATATTATAGTAACTTAATATGGTTTATTTTTCAAATAACTATTGTCGCTTATTATAGATGGTTGTTCTTTGCTTGTTATGGAGGTGATAATATAAATAAAATAATTAAAAGAATTGTAGTTCGACATGATATTTACCGTGAAATTATCTTAAAATATTTGTGATATAATTTGACATGGAATAAACGGGATTAGTAATAGGGGTGGACAAAATATTCATTTTGATATGCACTTCTAAAAAAAGGTCCCTTTTAATATGTGGTGCCCAAAAAACGTCCATTTTAGAGACGAACTCCTTATATCCTAAGAAAAAAAAAACGTGTAGCAAAGTTTGCATAAATAGAATAATTGCAGGGCAATTCACTTGCCCGTGAAACCAATAATGTAGAAAGTTAAATTAATTTACTTCTAATTAGGTTGCAAATCTAACCCCTTTTTTTGGTGTCATATTATTTTAACTACAAGTAGAATAAGTTTGAATTTTACCAAATTCACTTTGATTCTTAGCTAGGTACTAACTTTAGCTTCCCAATTATAAGGCTCCAAAGAAATATATGGGAAGTTTGTTTACGCAAGTTGCTAGAAATCTGTGGGATTTCTAAATTAAGTGGAATCTTTACCAATCAATATATCACCCTTACTGACAATTTAAAAACCTTCTTTAAATAAATACATTCTTTCTATTAAGGTAAAAAGTGCAACCCTTCCATTTGTGGAAGTATACTTGGTTTTTACTGCCTTTTAGCCTTACTATTTATGTATTCCTTTCACCATTATGGCTTCACTTTTCAATTTAACAATTATATTAGGATGTCCCATATTCTATATAGATGAAAAAATCAATATTTGTCCAAAAAAAACCTAAATGAGGTGGGGGATGAGTGAAAAAGAAAGGCGCTTAATTAAGCCAACTAGAACAATTATAACGCATAAATCTTATACTTCCTCTGATTCAAAATAAATGATTTTTTGATGTGACACGCCTTATTAAAAAGTTAGTTAATAATATTAGTTAAAGGATAATTGATTTTGCTTCTTTCAAATTTTTCTTGAAACTAGATATAGTTAGAAAAATTCATTCAATTTTTTTTAAAAAAATCAAATAAGTAATACATCTTTGAATTTTTTTAGAAAAGTATTTATTTTGAACTATAGAATAAGGGTAAGAAATTCATTTATTTTGAATGAGAGAGCCTACAATTCTAGAAGCAAACTCTTGCTTCAATTGAATGTTTCATTCATCAATTTCACACAAATATTAAGAAGGTTCTTTTGAGTATATTTATTATTCTTCTACATTTCGTTAACAATTATAGTTTGTTGAGTAGGTGCGGCTACTACTATACTACGAAAATCGACCAAATCACCTATTTCTTGAATTTAAAAAGAGTTTAATTTTAATTTCACGATATTTTCATTTTATAATACTTTTCACATTTACATACATCCAGGTCAATTGAATATACAAACTTTTTGAATTGTAGAGACATAATTATAAATTTTCAAAGATCAAAATATAATATTAGTCGAAGAAGATAAAAGATGAACGAAGAATGTGAAGTGAATAAAAGTACATATTTATTATTAGAAGAAGATAAGAGATGAATGAGAAAATGTGAAGTGAATAACAAACACATTTTTATTGTCGAAGAAGACATATTCTTCATGTGAAAAATTAAGAAAAGGTAATAAAATTAAAAGAATTATAGTTTGCCCCCATCAATGGGCGAACTACCTTAAAATATTTGTTATGCAGTTTGGGGTGGAATAGACGTAGTTAAGATAGGGGTATACAGTTCGTCCATTTGTGAGTGAAGTACTGTCCGTTTTGGTCCATATTTTTAGAGAGAGCCCCTTTTGGTATGTGGTACCCAAAAAGTGTTCGTTCTGGGACCAAACTTGTGTCTAATTTGCCGTTTTGCTCTTACTATTCTCTTTTATCTTTATCATGACTCTTCACTATATTATTTTCTTTTACACTTAAGTTTGATATGTTTTATCTGAGTCGATGATTTCTTAAAAACTACATTTATACTTTCACATGACAGAGGTAAAATTGCATATGCGTACATCACCCTTCTTAGATCCCACCTTTCGAGTTGTTGTTGCTCCCTAGCTAAAGACAAATTACCCTTTTAATTAATTTAATTTGTAAACTAAAGGCTAAAAGAAAACAACTTCTCTCATCATATTAACACCACAAATTTGATAAGCACAATTTAGTCATTTCAATTATGATGAATAGAATTAATTAGTACATTTTACTCGTTTCTTACTCGTTTCTATCACCTTTTGATGGTAGGAAATGATAACTTAGTGCGTGTGAGTGTGAACTTGAAGGAATATATGATGATATTATTGTGAAGCATCTAAGTAAGATTTAACTTTAATGAAACAAAGGTCTTAACGTTGACATGTAGTAATAATTTGAACTATAAAAGTAAGTGAAGCTAGCTGGACAAGAGTCCAACTTTTCTTAAGTCTGCCAAAATTGCTTTCATGTCATTAATTAATTATCAATTGAAGTGACTAATAATTGAAATTAGCTAATAAAGTAATAAATTAATAATGGGGTTCTATATATAATGTTTAAATAAAGCAAAGTTCTTGAATAATTGCAAAAATTTAGAAATTTCTCCTTCGTCCTAAATTCACGTTGATCATATGATATTCCCTAAAATTATATTATTTTATCCTTTTGGTAGTAAAATTCCTAAAATCAATCTATTGAGTATTTTGAGACACAATTAGCTGTCCTCTGAATTAGGACCATACCCTAAGGGCTACATTAGAAAATTGAAATGGCTACGTGTGCAAAGTCTTTAGTTAGGTAATATACCAAGAACTTAAAAGGAAATAAATGTTCCTTTACTTGCACAATGTTAGACAATTATTCTTTTGTATTTCTTTAGCAGAGTTAATTAAGTATATATTTCCTTTTTTTTTTTGGTGATATTAATAATATATTGAGAATCATAATATTGTAAATTTAAATTTCAATAGAGACAAAACTATTACTCGATAATTTTTTTTCATTTGTCTGAAGTTTGAATGGACAGAGTTATCTGAAATCTTTGTCAATTGTAGGTATCTTGTGAAATTAGTAGAGATGTCAAAAGATGTGCGATTTATACACATATAAATAGAGTGTATATTTTTCCCAAATAAAATTTCTCTCAGTGAGGCAAATTTACAGATATGATGACTCCGCAACTTTCTTATAATACAATACCAATTCAGTTTTTTTTTAAAGAAAAAGAAACTATTACCACACCCTATTTTTATTTTTTTTAAATTAGCCAATTGGTGCTTGAGTCTTGACAATTGAAAAGGACCGATAAAGATTAGGAAAAAAAAAAAAGATTAGCTGAAAAGGTAGCATGAGACCGTTTACTCGGTTAGATGCATTCTTCCCAAAATCAAATTGAACCACAAAAACTTAATTTAGTATCATTAGCTCCTCTTAATCTTTAATTAACTGGTCACATTAGCAGATAAATTAAACCCACACCTAGATTACCAAAATACTCTAATTAATCACTTACCAAAATATAGCACCCTCATCCCCATCCCTACCCCCAACCCCACCAAAAAAGTGAGTTTCTTTATAGGGTGGGGGTTTGTACTATACGGCTTAAAATTACTAACACCTCAAGTTAATACGAAATTATATTATTCCGTCCCTTATGAGACATTTTTTTCCTTTTCAAAATTCAAACTATATGGTTTTATCATATCAACATGCTATTAGTTATAATATATTTTATATAAGTTTTGAATATTTAAATTTTTAATTTTAAAATATTAAATTGATCTAAATCAATGATTTATAGCTTCAAGATTAGTGACTATCGAAAATTAAAAAATATCACATAAATTGAGACGAAAAAAATATTAATATATTATATTTAAATGATAAATTAAGGTGAAATTATATAATTACTCTCTCCATTTCAATTTATGTGTCAAATATTTTTTTCAATCTGTCCCAAAAATATAGCACCTCTCTATAATGCCACATGAACTAAAACCAAAAATAATTTATTATAACACATATATGTGTCATATATACATATTCATTGTATTAGAAAAAATATCGAGTGCAGATAAATTTTTTCGATAACCTAGTCCGACGCATAGCTGAGTCGTCTTGAGGGCACAAAAGGTAAAGAGGCGGAAAAAGTAGGGCGCCTTCGTACCCTTTAATGCCCCCTCTCTTAACTTATAAATTCACTCCTTCCCCTTTCTTCTTTCCCTGTCTCACTTCTCCTTATTTCTCTCTCTCTTATTTCCTCCCCCTTTCTGTTTTTCCACTCAAACACAACAAAACACATAGAAGAGAAAAACTTCATTTCTCAATTCTCTCTGTCTTCTAATTTCCTCTGTTCCTCAATTCCTCTGTTTTTCTTATTCTCATTTGTGCGTGAAAAAATGACTAACCAGAATGTGATTATCTCCGACCCGAGATCAGGCTTCGACTCTTCACTCTTATCATTCTCCCCGGCCGTTCCCGGACCACTGCCGCAGCCGGGGAGATTCATCGCCGTTCCGGCGAAGAAATCATTCAAGAGCATTGATTCTGCTGAAGCAGCTAGAATCAATGTTTTACTTGATTCCATGAGAGCTTCTTCTCCAACTCGAAGAGCCTCCGAAACTGAAAATCTCAAGTCATGGATTGTGAGTTCAATTTACTCAATCTCGCTTCATCATTTTTTCTAAATTTCGTAAAATAAAGTATAATATATAACTAATTAAGGTATTATTGAGCAGGTTCATCATCCTTCTGCTTTAAAAATGTTCGATGAAATTATAAACGCTTCGAAAGGGAAACAAATTGTAGTGTTTTTGGACTATGATGGTACATTGTCTCCCATTGTTGATGATCCTGATAAAGCCTTCATGACTTCTGAGGTTGTTTACTTTAATTTTTTCATTTTACTAAACTAAACCAAGTTATACTTGGTATAATCAGATAAGATTAAAACTAAATTACTGATTTTGGTTTATGGTAATTACAATTAGATGAGGGAAGCAGTAAGAAGCACATCAAAGTATTTTCCAACAGCAATAGTGAGTGGAAGATGCAGAGCAAAAGTGTTCAATTTTGTGAAATTATCAGAATTGTATTATGCTGGAAGTCATGGAATGGACATTAAGGCGCCTGTCAAAGGGCGTAGTAGTAGAAAAGTAAGCAAATTATATTAATTATTACTTTCTAACTCAACTAGTTTTACTATGTTAATCTCATGTCATTTTTTGTTCTTTTATAATAATGTTGCTACTTGTTTTTTTTTACCTATTCAGGGAAATAATCAAACTGTACTCTGCCAACCTGCAAGAGAATTTTTACCCATGATTAATGAGGTTAGTTCTTTTTTCTTTTTTTTACTGTACCTCTAGTGTTTTGTCTACTTATACATTATAGAAAGAAAAAAATATTTAAACGTTTACTTAACATTTTCAGGTGTATAAATCTTTAGTGGAGAAAACAAAATCTATACCAGGAGCTAAAGTGGAAAACAACAAATTTTGTTTATCCGTACATTTCCGTCGTGTTGAAGAAAGGGTACAATTTCTTTTTCTTGAGATTTTAATTTATTATTATTTTTTTAAAATTAGTCATAATTGAGTTTTTAACCTTTTTTTTTTTTGTAATTTCAGAGATGGACTGAACTAGCTGAGCAAGTGAAATCAGTGACTAAGGAATACCCAAGACTTCGATTAACTCAAGGAAGAAAGGTATGTTTTTTCGAAGATATTATTATTATTTCGTAATTATTAAACAATATTGATGTTTTATATATGCTTATTAAATCGATTTTTTTTAATAATAGGTTTTGGAGATTCGTCCTAGTATTAAATGGGACAAGGGAAATGCACTCGAATTTTTGTTGGAATCATTAGGCTATGCTAATTCAAATGATGTTTTGCCTATTTACATTGGTGATGATCGAACTGATGAAGATGCTTTCAAGGTATTTTCTTTTGTCATAATTTTTTTTTAACTTACAAAAATTATGCCCTTGTATTTTTCTGAAAAATAATAATAATTGTACTAACATTTTATCATGGAAAATGATTAGGTTTTGCGTGGTAGAGGACAAGGCTTTGGAATATTAGTGTCCAAATCACCTAAAGAAACCAATGCTTCTTATTCTTTGCAAGAACCATTAGAGGTACAAATAAAACATTTAGTAATATATATTCTTAATTTAAAAATTATTTATGCAGAATATTAATGTTTTCTTAATATGGCAGGTTATGTACTTTTTGAACCGTTTGGTTGAGTGGAAAAAATCGTCCTTACAACAAAGATATCAGAAGAAATAAAACCCAAGGCAGATGAAGACTTAGCTAATTAACACCAAGATTTCACCCTTTTAACCCTGGAAGTTTTATTGGGGATGGGGTATTATTAAAAATTAAAAAAAACTTAATTTGTGTATCTTTTTCTTCTTGGAAGACTCAACTCAACTGTAATTGGAAAAAAATGGAGAAATTTTGTAATTTTTCCTAGTATAAATTTTCAATAAAAAAGTATTATTATGCACTTGTCTCTCTGTTTTCCATTTTAATGTATAATATAATGTATGTATATCTGGGTTCACACGTGTTGGCGTGATATTCAATTTGTGCATGTGAATTTGGAAAAGCGCATGCATTTGTATATCAAATGTATTATGGTGCAAAAATAGGACAACAAGAACACCCTTTCACGTGGAGCCTTTGCCTTTCTTTGTGCAAATGTTTCTTGTTGTAGTTGGAACCATGCCAGGACGCCGGACATAACATGAAAAGTACCAGTTACACAATATTTAGTAATTCCAAACTGGAGTTAAAAGTTCACTTCCATCGGTTTAATCCAAATCTTGTATTTCTCTTAAATTTTTTGTTAAATATACACAACTTACTCAATTTACACCGTGTAACTTAAAAAAACTAGATAGAATTTCGAAAGCATCAACTTTAATATATATATTTGCTTTAACATATATCTATTGAAAAATTTACTGAATATGTTTATACAATAAACGTTGAAGTTCATAAGTTTCAAATCAAAATTCATATTTTGGATCCGTCTCTGAATATAATTACACTAACGCTAACATTTTCTACTGGTTTACATGCACAAAATAATGATGAAGGGAAGAAATAAGTATATTTAAAACTACTTTCGAGTAATGGTTTTGCATGGAATAAGAAAGTGATATATAAAGTTGGTTAATAATACATCGATCGAACAAATCAGAACAAAAACTGTCTGAAGTTTACTGAAATTATAATAATGATATTTCAATATATATATATATATATATCTAGTTCCATATTATTTGTTCAACTTGGGATACATATTACGAGAACTAGAAATAAGGTAGCATGAGCTGTAATGTTATTTGTAAATGTTAACAAGGTTAGTTCTCTAATTACTGTAAGATTATCAATAAAGTTCAAATATTTTGATTTCAGTTCTCATAGCAATAATTTCAAAATCTAACTTCTCAGTCAAATAAAGTTTTGCCAGGGGACAGCTGGAGAGCAATGTAAATAAATTGCATAAATAGAATATTGTTAAAGGGATAAATAAGTAAATGAAAGTGTGATCGCTCGAAAAGTTTAAATTTTCAGATGAGATAGTCACATGTACTGATATTAAAACATATAGAGAAGTCTTGGGTTCAAGACCCTCCAACCGTCACCATTGTATGAATGAATTATTGCATATCGGATTAAACCTGAGAAGCCTATAAACGTCATAATTAAATAAATAAATATGTGCTCTATAACAATTTGAACTTTTTGATGAAATAGTTACCAGTCATATATTTCAATAAACCCCTCTAAACTACTAGTACTAGTTGTTATCTTTTATTTTATTTTATCTCCGTTTAGCATTAATTTTTGGCCTTCCAATAATTGGAGTTTGTATATGAATTGAAATCCAATTTATCTGGATTCATATCTCCTTATCAAAAAAAATTTAAGATTCAAATTCGAGATCTCTAGCTAAACGAGGAGTAGCCTCATCCTCTTCATCGCATCCTTTGATGTTCTACGTTAAGAATGAGAAATGGAGTGGTATTGTTGAAACGTGAAGGCAGTATTGAGAAGCACACAGTAATAAACTTGTAACTGCATGGATATATTGAGTTCCAAACTAGATGGAGGATTAATAAGCCACGACTGACACGCACATGCACACACATTTAACACCAACGCAAAATTTTAGTATTTTAAACAGTCAAACTAAACTTAGAATTTGATTCGAATATTGTGTAATAGATTGATCCCAATTGTTTTTAATTTTGATCCATACTTACTTCCACTATACACATTCAATAATGGAAGACCAATTGCATAACAGCCAGACATCTGTGCATACATTAGTTGTAAAGACAACTTAAAGAGTGTCAGAAACAGCAGTACTTTAAGGTAATAGAAAAACAACTCCTTAAGATTCATTAGCTATACCATATCTTTCAGATGTTTATCCAAATGCTGGTTTTACCATTCAACAGACAAAATAAAAGTTGATCAGAACTCTTCCATATGGTACTGATCAAATGTAAAATATAATAAATTAATAATGATAATATGGGCGTGACCCATATTTTATATGCTTTGGACGTTGAACATTATATATATAGTAACATATATAATAGGCACATTTTTCTCTAAATCGAAACACATCTTGTCAAATATTATCACACATTGGCAATTTTGTCATGCCATGCCACGCTACCCATTTTAATATCGATCTACTGCCCAAAAATATGAGAGCTCGAATAGAAGTAAAAAAAAGTTACATAATCTGCCATAGAATTCAAATTTCCTACTTTGATAATTGTGAATTATTAAATTAATTTCCCTAAAGATAGAAATTGTGATCAGAAGTTTCTTGAATGATAGGGCCGTTATAGGCCTAGGAATAACCAATAAATCCAATATAGCCTTGTCCAATCAAAGATAAAATTGACAAATTATTACAAACGTACATATAGCAGCTACTAATGGATCAATTATTGATGGGAAAGGATGAAAAAATAAGATGAGGATTTATAGGCTGTAGTATTCTCATAACAAAAGTTTGTGAACTTTATAACAAAGTTTTAATTAATATCCCTAGCTACAAGACAATGGTCCTTGTTCCTTTTAACATCTGTCACATGCTCCTATTACTTTATGTTATTCAATATATATATATATATATATACACACTTGTTTCATACTGAGAGGGAGAGAGAAGATTTGTCCTCTTTTCTTTTTTCTCTTTTGTAAAAGTATATCTGTAGATTTCACATTATTGGGTAAAGGAACAGTTTCATACTGACAGAAATCAAGAAGCAAGACTAAATTTAATTGGAAGGTAGATGAATGATCCTAGGAAGTGTTTTAAAAAATAGAATTAGGACAAGATCTTGCAGGGGCTGCTACCTTAGTTAATTCATTATATAGAGTATAAAATAAATTTGGACCCTTAATGGGTGGAACGAGGCCATTCATTATAAACGCAACAACATCTCTACACTATTGGGCACGTAGATTTGTGTGAGCCCACTTGAAAAGACTCAAGGAATCTCATACTTGTTTCTTAATGGATTCAATTTTCAAAAAGTGTGTAATTACTTCCTCCGTCTTATAATAAGTGATGTTTTGAATCTGAATATATTTTTTTATTGACTATATAGAACTTCATTTACTTAATAAGGCTAAAATTGGAAGAACAAAATTAATGGACAAGTTTGGTGCACTAAAGCTCTCGCAATACATGCGCAAGAAATTTTAATAAATATATAAACGATTAATGTAAGGAATTTTCTGATTATCAAGTTATATTTACATATTGTTGTAGGTGATCTATCTATTTCAAGATTATAGATTTCATACTTCAAAGAAAACTTACGTAAACGTATCTTTTGTTTTGATATGATAGTGTAAAAGATTTGTGTATATTCATGATACATTTATCTTAAACTTTTTCAAGAAACCCTTATAGTATTATATGTGCCAATTTATTTTTAAGAAAAATAATTAAATAAATAGCATTATAATAAAACTTTAGTGGTTATTACTATATTTTCAAGGAGTTAGGTGATGAAAAGGAAGCCCACTTCAAATGACAAGGAAAGAGAGGAAAAAAAAAAACATAGAAGTAGTTTGTTGAAGAAGAGTTGGAATCCACTTAAAGTGCTTGATGTGAAGAAGACATTGGGATATTAAATGGGACATCCAATATGGTTCCAAAGCCATGACTAAAAACTGTTTCTCTTTTTAGACGTGTAAAGAATGGTCTTCCCACTAGATTCAACCCATCATTGGTGCCTCTCAAATAAACTAAGTCACATAAGCACCAATTATTGATAGGACAACAAGAGGTGAGGGGGCATATACTCTGGTATAACCATATAACTTCAAGAATTTAGCACACTTATTGACTGTATGGAAATAATGTGTCAAAACGTAGGATCATCTCATTTAAAAATTTTAAGATATTAAAAAGGATAGTGATAAGGTCTGCGCACATTTTACTCTCTCCAGACCCTACTTATGTGATTTCACTGGATATGTTGTTGTAAGATATTAAAAAGGATAGTTTGTTTCTCAATATGTTTTTTCACTGGTGGGCTTGATTCTATTCCCATGGATTAAACATGTAGGATTTTTTTGTGTGGATAGCAAGATATTTGAACTCATGACTTCTATCTGTTCAAATATCATATTGAAATGTGTGATCATCGCATCTGAAAACTTGCTATATTAAAGAAAACACACTATGAATTGCTTAATTATACTTTGTTTTAACACTTCTTTTTAACCACTGGCCTAATTTTTTTTTTCTATGAGTCACCAAATACATGATTTTCTTTTTTTGCTTTTTGGGCAACAACAAGGTTCGAACACAGGATCTTAGTTTGGTCAGATATTCCTTCCATTCAATTTTACTTGTCCACTTTGAATTTTGCATATCTTTTCAACAATACTTAATATAAGTATTTTACCATAATATCAATGTATGATTACAATTGGAGGAATACATAAGTAATGTTTAGGGTAAAGCATGAAAAACTAGAATGCTTTTCCCTTGATATGCTACAAGCGATAATTGACACTTTTAAGTAAAAATAAAAATATATTTCTAGTATAGTAGACAAGTAAGAATAAACAAAGAAAGTGCCATATTAAGTGTGTGATTACCATGTCATCTAAAAACTTTAAACGTTAAAATAAAACACCCCTTGAATTATTTATATCTCAACTTTCAACGAAATGTGATTTAGTTGAACCCAACAATTATATACTCCATTTGCCTCAATTAGCAACTTTAATCGATCGTTTATTTTATTATAAGATCTTCCCAATGTGTTAAAGTGGGTTCTGGATTCAACTTATGCTTATTTTATTTCCAATATCTCCTCCAGTATAACAAAAGAAAAAACCAAAAGATCTCAAATTTGTATATAGAGATATTAAAATAAGCATTTGCATCTAAAAAGCCATAATGATACGACCAAAGGCAACACCTAGCTAGCTAGCCAGCCTTTCCTTTTTCTTTTAAATAATATTACTAATATAATTAAACAAATAATCACATCCATTAAATATATAAAATAATAATAATTTTTAAAAAGAGAGTATGGTTTTCACCCTCAAAAATGTACACGTGTCGAAAAGATGGATTGGTCCCCACATCGATGGTCGAGCTTAATAGAAAAAAATTAAAATTTTATACTGTAGATGGATGAATAATATTAATAAAAATAATTGAATAGTACAATTTGATTCCCATGCCTTTGCTGGAGGAAACAGACGATCCAGATGTTGGGAATAATAGAGTGTTATTAATTTTTTTGGTTTTTAGTCCCATCTTTCGGCGCTACCTACAAATAAAGATTCTTACAATTTATATGGACATGAATATTCTTTTAACCTAAGCTAACATTGTGGACATAATATGATATAGTACAATTAATGAAGGTAAGTCCTAGAAATATAGGTTATTTAATTCTTCACATGAAATAATTATTAGGCTCTTAACGATGAAATGAATTTTATTTTGTTCATAGTTGTTCTAGAAGGATGTATCCAAATCATTTTGACTGATTGAAAGATGTGCCGGTAATATTCCAGCATTAAAAAAGAAGGTTTATTAGATGATAATAATGGAAACTGGATAGCTAGATAGCCACCCCTAGCTTCACATATAATTGTATCTATCATCAGCTTAATAGTATTAGACAATATTCTCAAATAAAAACAAATCTAGTAAAAAAATATACATTGATATACAATGACCTATATACATATTTAGGATGGCAATGTTTGTGCAAGTTCAAAACCTATCTTTGGAAAAAATCACTTGTGGTTGGGTGCGGAGCGGGTTTACTTGGATTAGAGTTAATGTCTTGATTCAACGATAAAATCTTAAACATATATTTCTTAATTATAAATCACAATAATAATTAGATAAATTAGTAAAACTTCTTAGCAGAAATTGAAAATAATTTAGGAACATCATGATGTACTAACAATTTTATTCAGGAAAGAAAAGTAATACTGGGATTACTAGATTGGGTAAGAATAGAAGAGTAGCAGATATGAGTGTGTCCATACTAATAGGTAGGAATGTATTGACTTGTTCATTCTAGTAGTTCCAGTATTACTCTTTTTATTGTTCTTTGTTTTTTGTTATTATACGTTTATTTTGTGTAGTTTGATTATAGTATTATTCTGTTGTAGTAACTAGTGTTTTTTTTGCTACTATCTGATGTTTTTAAATTTCTATCACTTCTTTTTCTTGACTGTTTTTATTTTGAGTCAAAAGTCTATTGAAAACAATCTCTATCTCCAAGGCAGAGGTCGAATTTGCCAACTCTTTGTCCTCCCTAGATTTCACTTTATGACATTACGCTAAATATACTCCTATTTATAATTGATGTTATTATTACTAAATAGTGAAATTTTTTATTTTTCATTGATTAGTTTGTCTATATAAACCAAAAAAGTGAATACTCCACCTTAAATCAAATCAACCCAACGCATTCCGGCCTATTTTAGCCGTGTAAATGTACGTTAAAAAAATAATGTGAATCCGAAGACTTTAATCCTGGATCCACCGGTTAAATGAACTTCAAATGACGTTTGTTGGTTGTAGCCTCCTATATCCAATTTCGTATAGTTGAATGAACTATTATTTTAGTAAAATCTTATTGGAAGCTTATATAAATTACAAAATTATTTTAATTACAGAGGCTTCTTTAAAATTTTGAAAAATGGAAACTAGTTGTAAGGAAGATATAGTAGGAAGTTTACATTAGAATTTCTATAAAATAATATGATTCCAAGATGTGAATGAACATAAAGATTCTCCAAGGCTAGACGATATCTCGGCCTTACTAAATTAGTATACATTCATATACATTTTACTAAAAATTGTAGGCTGTTAGATATTTAATTGTTAAGTGGAGCATTAAATTTGTAGTATTGTACATAAGTGGAGCACTAAATTTGTAGTGCA
>JBCEWC010002314.1:0-35234 GCA_038996855.1 Solanum aculeatissimum
TAAATTTGGCATACAATTTCTTTTCTCTCAAAGTTTGGAGAGCCAACCTCAAATGACCCATATTCTCTTGTTCACTATGGGAGTAGATCAAGATATCACCAATAAAGACCACCACAAAATTATCAAGGAATGGATTGAAAACCCGATTCATAAGATCCATAAATATTGCCATAGCATTAGTCAACCCAAAAGACATCACCACAAATTCAAAATGACCATAACTAGTCTGAAAAGCCATCTTGGGAATATCATACTCCCTTACCTTCAATTGATGATAACCCAAACGAATATCTATTTTAGAAAAGTGAGTAGCTCCTTGAAGTTGGTCAAACAAATCATCAATCCTAGGCAATGAGTATCTATTCTTAATGGTCACCTTGTTCAATTGTCTATAATCAATACACATCCGGAGAAACCCATCCTTCTTCCTCGCAAACAACATCGGAGCACCCCAAGGTGAAATGTTTGGCCTAATATACCCTTTTTCTAACAAATCTCTCAACTGATCTTTCAATTCCTTCAAATCCGCTAGGGCCATGCAATAAGGAGGGATAGAAATAGGTTGAGTATCCGGAAGAAGGTCTATACCATAATCCATATCTGTATCGGGAGGGACACCGGGCAAATCCTCAGGAAACACATCGGGGAACTCTTTTACCACCAGAACTGATTCAAGCCTAGGTGACTCACCCTCCACATCTCTAACCCACATAATATGATATATTCACCCTTTACCAATCATCTTCCGGGCTTTAAGGTAGGAAATAAATTGACCCTTAACCACGGAATTGCTACCCTTCCATTCCAATACGGGTTAATTAGAGACTTGGAACTTGACCTGCCTAGTTCTACAATCAATTAAGGCATATGATGCATGCAACCAATCCATCCCAAGAATGACATCAAAATTTTACATTTCAAGTTCTAAAAGGTCATCGAGGAACACTTTATGCAACACCGACATGGGACAACCCCTATATACCTTACGGACCATAATAGAATCACCTACGGGAGTATACACTGAATAGGGTTCCCTTAAGGTTTCAGAACTCACACCAAATTTAATAGCCAACAAAGGAGTCACAAAAAATAAATTTGCACCCGGATCAAGTAAAGCATAAGAGTCTAAGATAAAGCTTTTCAACATACTTGTCATGACATCCGGAGCTTCCTCCACCTCTTGTCGGGCATGGAGAGCATAGAACCGATTGTTCCTTGGAGCACCACCAACTGGAGCCTTTGGCGTCCCTTGACGAATGGAGCCACTTGATCTTTCTTGGCACCCCTTGGACAATCGGAAACCTTGTGGTCCAAACTACCATATCCATAGGAAGTACTCGAAGCTTTCCTACAAATACCCGTTTGATGCTTTCCACATTGGCCATAAAGAGAAATTCGAGGACCACCCCCAACTTGTGCCTTAGGAGGAGGTACTCTCGGATTTGAAACTCTCACATTCGAACCTTGGCCTTGATGGAATCGGCCAACACTACCACCACCACGTTTAGAGTTGGAGAACCCACTATCAAATCGGGCCCTCTTTGCTTCTTGCATTCACCTTTACTTAAGTTTCTCTCCCTCAATTTGCTCGGCATAAGTCATGACCCGAGAGATATCCATGTCCCAGATGAGCATAGAGGTCCTACATTCCATCACCACCAAGTATGAAACACCAATAATAAACTTGTGCATTTTTACACGGGGATCGGAGACAAGTATTGGAGCATACTTGGATAGCTTAGTGAACTTGAGGGCATAGTCCCTCACAATCATACCACATTGCCGGAGATTGATAAACTCGGTCATTTTGGCCTCCCTAAGTTGAAGTGAGAAGAACCGATCAAGGAAGGCCATCTTAAATTCCTCACATCCAACCTTAACATCCGCAACCCGTTCAACTAACCACTGACCATGCCATACTTAGGCCACATCCTTCATTTGATAAGCAGCCAATTTGGCTTTCTTTTCCTAGCTCACTCCCATAATATTCAAAACCTTGGTGAGTTCATCAATGAACTCTTGATCATCTTTATCAACTTTAGAGCCATATAATTCTGGAGGGTTCATATGGGTGAAATCCCTCACCCTTAAAGCCAAAGTACCAACATTGACCGGGTTAACAGGCCGAGCTTGGTTGGCCACAGCTTGGGCCAACATAGATACCATATTTATGAATTCAACAAGGGACAACTGCTCCTCTACCCATGCCTGAGGAGCTTGTTCCTCAATTCTGAGATCCTTACTGTGAAGGGGAGCTCTTCTGGGAGGCATTTTCTGAAAGAGCGATAAAATACCAAGAGTTTAAAGAAACCTCATAAGGATACAAGGCACGATACAAGAGACAATGAAGTGATAAGTTCCTAGAATCTCATGAGAGCCTCTCACTCATAGGTATGGCGCACATCACACCCATGAATGAGACTCTAAGTGATGCGGCATGTTGGACTCCGAGGATCATTACAAACCTAGGGCTCTGATGCCATCTTTTTCATGACACAGATAGGAGCCTAGATGTGACATGGTGAAGGAGAACTTAAAAGTCCTTGATCAAGCCATAATAGCATTATCACATACATCATCAGGCCGGAAGTACGGAAGTAAACACATAACACATAATCACTAAGGGAATCGGGGATTTGGACTCAAGCTATGGGGATGTTGTCGGGAATGGGATAAACATGGATTTACATAGCACATAACAATTGTCTCTAAGGGGACGGGTAAGTGGGACTCAAGCTATGGGGGCACACTGGGATTGTGGGACTTTCCATGTAAGCACATAATCAACACACAATCCCAACATCACGTCATAAGCATAATCATTACCATTTATATAATCAAGACTCATAAGCATAGCATTACATAATCATAAAATTCAATAGTCATAATGCTCAACAAAATTACAAAGTCAACGTACAAGAGTTTAATTTATCCAACAAGCCTCTACATAGAATAAGTGGGGCCTCAACTTAGTTAGAGGCTCACCCTCAATACGTAAGTAAGAAAAGCAAAAGCAACACTAGCTAGATAGAAGGTGGCTATTGCCCTTGAACAAAAGGGCTAACCACTAGCAAAAGTATTCAAGAATGATCACACATCATTCGGTGGAATATAGAATTCGTCTCTGGTGCCTACATGGTTAGAACATGTAGACAAGAGTATGGGTTAGCACAAAAACGTACTTAGTATGCGGGCATGCAAATGCATATGCACATGAAGCTATAACAACCTACATGGCAAGGGCACATATATAGAAGTGAATATAAGAAAGGACAATATATCAATATGCCAGGAAATCATGATGCATGAAATGCCATAATGCTTAATATAGAGGGGATGGTACCATAACTGACATCCAAATCCATGTGAGCTACAACGTGAACTTGCCCAATGAAAGCACTTCCATTGGATCAGAGAAGATTACTTGCCAAAGGTAATCTCACCACACCTTATGGGCCTCTCATTTTGGTGTGATGTCCACCTTCCTTACGGGTCTCCCATTTTGAAAGGATTTACATAGCATAGCATATCATATCAAAGCATACCTTATGGGTCTCCCATTTCGGTAGCAACCTATGGAGGCACATAGTTTTGGGAAAGGAGTGGGATCATTGGGGATAGCCCACTTACTACTCCAATCCTTCTCGGTACTAAGTCTTCATCCCACAAAAATACATATATGTATACATGCTTTTAAAATAGAAACTTGACACTTGAGCTTCAAATCATACATACTTGGGCTTAGAAGCCAAACATACTTTCAATACTTTTATGCCTACTTAACAGGAGTCAAACATATTTCATAATCATGCATCATGGGCCAAAAAGCTAAAGAAGATTTCATGTCATACTTTATGCATAAGAGTAGCTCCATTCATATCATATCATGTCATATTGGTGCAAGAATCTATGTTACTCAAAGAATCATATCATAGACTTAGTGTGATCACAACTTAGTCAAACCCATACTTTTTCAAAATCATAGTCATAAACATGTTTGGGACTTAGCCCGCATCAAAACTTTTATCATTAATCCATGAATCATACATACAATGCCATGAGGAACAATATATATAGCATGGGTAATGGAATTCAAACTTTAAATTCAAATCAAGAGTAGTTCATGAGAAACTCAAGTCAAATCCACCTTCAAAACATCGTTTAGGTAATACCCATGCATAAATATAGAGTACAAAGGACGTGCATAACTTGATCATCATCAAAACCATTAAACCTTAATGAAATTCAAACTCAAACCAACTTTAAATCACCTAATTTCTACAGCACATAACCCCAATCAATTAAATACTTCAAAACATAAAGAACCTAACCTCAATTAAAACTTAAAAATCAATTTTAAAGAGGAGGGTTCTTGGATATTCATAGATGAACGGCAATCCATGAATCAAACCTACATACCTTGCAATTGACCAAGAGAATTGAAGAATTTGACAACAAGGATGATTTTTCCCAAATTCCTTCAAGCTTTTAACAATGGAGGTCAAGAGAATTTAGGAAATTTCAAAGTGTAATGGAAAGTGTTAGAATAGATGAAAAGGGTTTAGGGTTAGGTTAAGGGGGTTTAGGGGACCTTCGAAAGCCTAAACGAGGCATATGATTTAATTAAATTATGAATTAACCATTAATGAAATGGACTAATTAACCGTAACACAGTACCACATGAAAGGGCTACAGTGCCCGTCTAGTGGCACACGGTTCGTACAACTGTCTGTGTGTTTTGCCTAGCCTTGTCTTCGGCTTGAACTCTCGGGGACTTTCTGGATCACTTCACGGGAGGGTCTCTCGGACCATGTGTCTTCACACGGACCGTGTACTGCTCTATGGAGCCATACATGTCCGGGATACCAGCTCCACAAGCTGGCCAACACACTGCCTCACCTCACGGGACCCCCTCACGATCCATTTGGAGACCCACGACTGTGGGGTTGTCCGTGGGACTTAACATGGTCCATAGGTTGGACCCTAGCAACCTTGAACCTACTGGATCATCAAAAGACCACCCTCATGGACTGTGGACCCTCACACGGTCCGTGGTTCATCCCTTAACTCAATTTCCAGAACTTGTTTCCAGCATCCTTCAAATTACGGGCAGTCTCACTGGTTTGGACATAACTTCGTCATACAAACTCCGAATTGAGCGAAACTAGTTGCGTTGCGAAGGTAACTCAAAGTGCTTCAATTTTACATATAGTATCCCACACAGTTCGGCTCATACCAAAAGTTATGATTCTTCAAAGTACACTACCCAAACGGCCTCTCTAGGCCACCAAAACGTCTGTTTTGAATTCGGTCACTTAAACTCAACCCATGGCTACAAAAATTCAACCATGATAATTACAACACCATACAATATCAACTATTAAAAGTTTAAAAAAATTTTGGGTTGTTACAGGAAAAACTACTTCTCAAATCTTGCTCTTCAGTCTAGGTATCATCGATTGAGGGTGAAGACGTGTGACATTCCAAAGACATGCATTTGAACTAGATACAAGCAATTTGAATTTTTGGTGATTTCCTTGGCCTAAATAATGCTCCGGTGATATTTATGGATCTCATGAATAGGGTCTTTAAATCTTACTTTGACATGTTATGTGGTATTCATTGATGATATCTTTTTATTCTAGGAGTGAAGAGGATCATGTACAACATTTGAGGGTATTTTTGCAAAAGTTTCGGGAAGAAAGGTTATTTTCCAAGTTTGACAAATATGATTTTTTGTTGAAGGAAGCTGCAATCCTAGGGCATGTGGTGTCGGGTGAAGGGATTAAAGTGGATTTGAAAAAGATAGAGGTGGTGATAAATTGGCCTAGGCCTTGACTCCAATGGATATTCGTAGTTTCTAAGGCTTGGCGGGATAATATCGGAGATTTATTGATGGTTTCTCTTCAATTACTTCTTCTTTGACAAAGTTTACACAAAAGAAAGCCAAATTTGTATGGACAAATAAATATGAAAGGATTTTTAAAACTTTGAAGGAAAAGCTTATGTTCGCTCCTATCTTGGTTCTACGAAAAGGATTAAAAGGGTTTGTGGTTTATAGTGATGCTTCAAGAATCATTTTGGGGTGTGTATTGATGCAAAGTGGCAAGGTTATTTCCTATGCATCTAGGCAACTAAAGGTGCATGAGCATAATTACCCCACTCATGATCTTCAATTCGCGGTCGTGGTATTTGCTTGGAAAATATGGTGTCACTATTTATATAGGTTTTATATAGATGTGTTTACCGACCATAGGAGTCTCCAATATGTATTCACTCAAAGAGATCTAAATTTGAGGCAAAGGAGGTGGTTGTAAAGATTATGACATGAGTGTGCATTACCATTTGGGCAAGGCTAATTATGTGGCCGATGCTCTAAGTAGAGTGTCCATGGAGAGTACAACTCATATTGATGATGGCAAGAGGGAATTGGCAAGAGACGTTCACTAGTTGGCTTGATTGGGAGTTAGGTTTAGTGAAACCAAAAATGGAGGTGTGATGGTTGTACATGGTTCTAAGTTTTCCTTGATTGAAGAGGTTAAATCCAAACAATACCTTGACCCTGTATTGTTAGAATTGAAGGCTTTGGTGAAGGATGACAAGGTGGAGGTTTTATCCCATGAGGGAGATAGTGTTCTTAGATATCAAGGTAGATTACGTGTACTAAATATTGATGGGTTGAGAGACTTGATTTTGAAAGAGACTTATAATTAATTCTATTTTATTCACCCAGTACTACTAAGATGTATAGGGATTTGGGGGAAATGTATTGGTGGGGTGGTATGAAAAGAGATATTTCCAAGTTTTTAGTCAGTTATCATAGTTGCCAACAAGTCCAAGCCAAATATCAAATGTTGGGTGGCCTAGCACAAGATATAGAGATTCTTACTTGTAAGTGGAAAGAGATCAATATGGACTTTATGATTGTCTTGCCTAAGATTAAGAGGCATTTGATTCTATATGGGTTATTGTTGATGGAATGATGAAGTAAGCCCACTTTTTACCAAGTAAGACGACTTATCCTGTCGAGGATTATGCTAAGTTATACATTCCTGAGTTGGTTAGATTGCATGGGGTTTGATTGGCGATTATTTCAGATCGTGGTGCTTAATTTAGTTCACATTTTAGGAGGTCCTTCCAAAAAGTCCTTGGTACTAAAGTTAAGGTTAGCACGACCTTCCACCCACAAACGGATAGTCAAGCCAAAAGGCCCATTCAAACTCTTGAGGATTTTCATAGTGCTTGTGTGTTGGAGTTTAAAGGTAGTTGGGATGAGCATCTTCCACTTATCGAGTTTTCTTATAACAATAGCTATCACTCTAGCATCGAAATGGCTCTAAGCTTTATATGGTAGGAATTGTAGATCCCCGATTCGGTGGTTTGAAGTGGGGAAAATGGATTTATTAGGTTCAAATTTTGTTATGGAATCTTTAGAAAAGGTGAGGGTGATAAGGTAAAGGTTGAAGAAGACTCAAACTAGGCAAAAGTCCTATACTAACACTAGGAGGAGAGACCTTGAATTTAAAGTTGATGATTGGGTGTACTTGAAGGTTTCACCAATGAATGGTGTGGTACATTTTGGCAAGAAAGGGAAGTTAAACCCTAGGTATGTAGGGTCTTACCGGATCTTGAGATGTGTTGGTAAAGTTTCATATGAATTACACTCTCCCATGGAGATGAGCATGGGTCATCCAGTCTTCTATGTCTCTATGTTGAGGAAGTTTGTTGGAGACCCTAGATCCATTTTGCCCTCATAAGTGGTGAATATTGAAGAGAATTTGACTTATGAGGAAGTTTCAGTGGAAGTCTCAAATAGGCAAGTGAAGAGGTTGAGAAACAAGGATATGGCATCCGTTAAAGTCCTTTGGTGGAACCAACAAGTTGAGAGTACCACTTGGGAAGCCGAAGCAGACATTAAGAAGTGATACCCTTATCTCTTCCATTCTAATCAAGTTTGAGGTACTATGCTTTTCCTACTTGAGGACCTCCCCTTCCTTGCATGTCATTTTCATATCATTTATGCATAATTATGTGGTTTTGAGGTTGCATTGCAAATTTTATTTGAGGCATGGTTTGAAAAAACAATTTTCATGATTTGCATTTTATATATGATTCATGTATTCTATCCCTTAGACTTTATATTTATAACATTCGGGGACGAATGTTCCAAAGGGGGAGATATTGTATGGCCTCACATGTTGGAAGGTATGAAAGTGCCTAAGAAATAAAGTCTAAATATTTTCTAAATATTTTCTAAGTGAAAGGGTAGTTCATGAAAGGGTATACGACCCGTGAAATTGAATGCAGTCCGTTCTTGGGTTTCATGGATTTGAAGGTGCAATTCTAGTAACTCCAGTTAAGAGGGCCACCGATGGAGGAAGAAAATTACGAGTCGTAGATGGTTCTATGAGTTGTAACTTATGCTCATGGAATGGTGGGCATACTTGGTAGAAAATTATTTTTCTAAAGTTTTGAGTATGAATTAACAACATAACTGGTAGAATGACTGACGGGATGTAGGTGGTGTTGTGGTTTGAGTTTCAAAGAAGGTTCCTGAGGGTCCAAAAAGGTTATCAGGACAAGACCCCATTCCATGACCTATGGACTGAACCATGACGCATAATTGGGGTCTCATGGTCTTGTCCCACAACTTTTAAGAATGGGCAATTTCAATATTTTCTAATATTCCAAGCATATGCTACGTCGTTTAAGCCCCCAAATAAGTCCTTTCTAGCCTTATACAACCCTAAACTACTTAATTCTCATCCATTCTTAAAATACCCCTAAGTCCTAAACTCCTCCAAAATACTCTCAAGGTTCCTCAAGACTCTCAAGTAGAAGTTTCAAGATAGAGTTTCAAATTTCTCTTCATTCTCCAACATGATTTCTATCGTTAATAATACCACGGTATGTGGATTTTTATTTATGGAGACCTTTCCTCAACAAAGCTCAACCAACCCTCTTCTTTATCTATTGTCAAGTTATGGGTTCCTTATGGTAGTTGCATGAACTCTTTCATATGATGATATTATGAAGTAATTTAGGGTATTTACCTTTGTACATTATTATGCTTTGAGATGCAATATGAAATATATGATTTACATGAGAGTTTAATGATGCCCTAATCAAGTTTTACTTTGTTTGTGGTGGGTTACTTTGAGGAATTCTCAAATGACACTATTTTACTTCTTTCATGTTATTTACACTCAAGGTTGCATGATTTTAAGCATATGCAAACATACCCACCATAGTTTGATCAAAGTTATGAGCCAAACTTTCTATATTGATGAAAGCCTTATGAAAAGATATGTGAAGTATGAATGTTATGAATTTTGAAGGGCTATTATGCATGTTATGAGCTATGAGAATATTGTGAAACTTTGGACTTGATGAGCTACTCTATGGTGATATTATGAGATTGTATATTATGACTATGATTATGAATTGAGTATTCCTTGGGATTGTGACCTAGCACCGAGAGAACCTTGGTGAATTGAGTCTTCCTTATGTTACTTGTTGCATTTCCTCCTAGTATATTCCAAGTACTAACACATTCTTTTTGCCTACATTATCTAACCATATAGGAAGCGGAGCTCCTCTTCATCCTCCTCTTCTAAGTGGATAGATGGTTCAATTGAAGACTGGTATTAGCGAGTCCTACATTTCAGGGACAATATCCACTTTGTTTCATGTTTTGTTAAGACTTTTCTATTTATGGATATTTATCTTTAGAGGGTGAGCTCGGGACATGTCTTGGACCCTGTTCTATTCATGTTAAAGGTGTTCTTTGACATGGATATGTATGTTGAGATTTACCCTTATTATGTTTATGTAACTATTAACATATCCCTTCGTCCCTATTCTATACTTTGCATTGATGTTTGATGTTGTGATGAGATGAAAGTACTAAGTCCCCTTTTGACCCTATAATGTGAGTCATACTTACCCGCGCCTTAACCATTATTTTCTATGTGTTGATGCTCATCCTCTCCCCCATAACATCCCCATAGCTTGAGTCTGAAGTCCTTCCCCTAGAATTATGTGCTTGTTGTTTAATTATTTTTCCGCAACCAATGATGTGTCATGTATGCTTAAGTGGGTTGTTTGGGGTCCCTTCAGGTTCTCCATTCACCATATTATGCCTAGGACCTAGACTTAGGCCGCGACAAACACGGGATAATCTCTATAGACTATTTTAGCAAAAACCGACTCACCCAGGGTGTACTAACTGAGAAAGGCTCAAGTACGTCTTCATGACAAACATTAAATCTATTGGAAAATAGGGAGTTACAAAATATGAATTGGTACCCGAATCTAATAATACATACACATCAAAATGGAAAACTTTTAACATATCAATGATAACATCCAGAACCTCTTCCACCTCATTCTTAGCATGCAAGGTATAGAACCGATTGGTACATTCAACACCCCCTTGAACTTGCCCACCTTTTCCTCCTTTGACTTGGGGCTTAGCACCATCACTCCTTCTACAATCCTTTGCTTTGTGACCAAGACTACCATAGTTGAAGCATGTATTTGAACCATCTATGCATTCCCCTTTATGGAGCCTTTTGTAGTTCATGCAATTTGGAGAAGTATGGATACCCTAAGGTCCTTATTTGGGGTTAAACCCCTTTTCCTTGTTGAACTTTGGTGGAGAAACATTGGTTGGACCTTGATCCACTTGATTTTCTCCACCATATAACTTGCCATGTCCACCACTTTTGGTCCTTTGGTAGGAGAATCTGCTACACTCTATCTCAGCCTTCTTGGAGTCCCTATAAGTCTCCCTCAACTTTTCATATTCGATTTGCTCTACATAGCTCATTAGTCAAGAGATCTCCATCTACTTTATTAATATGACAGTCTTACATTTCTTGAAAACCAAATATTAAGACTCTAGAGATAAATTTTTCATTCTTGCCCTTGGATCGGCAACCATGAATGGTGCATACTTTGACAATTTGGTGAACTTGAGGGAATACTTCCTCATGCTCATGTTTACTTGTGGAGGTTGATGAACTCTTGTACATTGGCCTCCCTCAACTCTAATGGATAGAACGAGTCTAGAAAGATACCCTTAAACTCTTACCAAGTGATTGGTCCCGCTTCTTCACTCCTCTCTTCTACCCATTGATCATACCATACTTTGGCGACACCCTTGACTTAGTAAGACATAAGCTCATCCTTCTCCTACGGAGATATCCCCATGATTGCTATAGTCTTATAGGCCTAATCTAGAAATTCCATTGAGTCTTCATCTACATTGATTCAATGGATTTGGGTGGATTCATCCTAATAAAATCCTGAACCCTAGTAGCCGTAGTATGTTCTTGAGGAGGAAAGACAACATCTTGGTTAACTTGGTTGGCCATAGCTTGAGCCAACATGGTGAAAGAAACCCAAAATTCTTCATAAGAGACCCCTCTTCTTTTGGGACTGAGGAAACTTGTTCCTTATTCAAATCTCTTGGTGGAGGTACTCATCTTGGCAGCATGACCTAGAAAATCACAAAGTCAATTCGTAAGATTACGGAAAATCTTAGGACAACTCCAAGGCACAACATGATTCATGAAAGAAGGTAAAGTTCCCTAAATTCCTCATCACCTCTCATTCATAGTTGTGGTGTGCTTCACAACCTTGAGCAAGACCCTATTTGACGCGCTTTGTGAGACTTTGAGAACCATTCTAAAATCTCTTGCTCTGATACTAAGTTTCTCATGACTTAATCCTAGGGCCTATTTGGAACATGGAAAATGAGGAACTCGAAGGCACCTTACCTAAGCCTCTTAGAATTCATCAAACATTTAATAGGTAATGAATGAAATAAAGGGGAAATAGGACTAAGGGAGAATCAAGAATAATTGGGAACTACATCATAACTATTCTGTAACGACCCAAATATTTTTGAAAACTCTTTATGGTTGGTCTTGTATGATGTTATATTGGTAATGGTTGATTTTTGGTAGCCACGGGTTGAGTTTAAGTGGCCGAACGCAAAATGGATAATTTGATGGCCTAGAGAGGCCATTTGGATAGTGAATTTGAGGTAACATAACATTTGATACAGGTTGAACCATGTGGGATGCTACATATCAAATTGTATATCTTTGAGTTAACTTCGCAACACAACTGGCTTTACTCGATTCGGAGCTCGTATGAGGAAGTTATGCCCAAAATAGTGAGTCTGCCTGAAATTTAGAAGACATTTGAAATAGGCCCTGAAAATGGCCTAAGACAAGGACCACAGACCGTGTGAGGGTCCACGATCCATGTGGGGTCTCTTTCCATCATCGTGTGAGGTCAGGAGGGCCAGAACCAACCCCATGAACCAAGGCATGGCTCACGGACCACCCCACGGCCCGTGAGCCCTCAAACGGTCCGTGAGGGTGGCCGTCAATTGGGGTAGAGGGATGGCTAACTTATGGGTTGATTCTTGGTCCAAGTGTGGATCCACGGACTAGTACGCGGTCCATGTGAGGCCACACGGCCCGTGAACCCCCTCATCAAGTGGTCCAGAAAGTCCCCCAAAAGTTCAAGTCAAGGAAAAGTCTAAGTATTGGCTCACGGCCACTTGTATGGATAGTGTGCCAATAGATGGCCACTGTAGCTCCTCTATGAAGCACTATGTGACAGTTAAATGTCTGTTTCATTAATGGTATTTTCGTGATTTAATTAACCCCTAGGCCCCTTTTAGGCATCCTAAGGTCCCCTAAACCCCCTTATGCTAACCCTAACTCCTTTTCATCCATTCTAAGCCTTCTCATTACACTTTGAAAAATCCTAGTTTCTCTTGACCTCCATTGTTGAAGCTTAAAGAAATTTGGGGAAGACAACCTTGGCTTGTTTGATTTTTCAATTCCTTTGGTGATTGTAAGGTATGTGGGATTTGATTCAAGGATTTTCTTCCATCCTTGAAGACCCAAGAACCCTAACCTTTAATTTTTGATTTTAAGATTTCTTTAGGTTATGGGTTCTTCCAATTTTGAAGTAGTTAGTTGATTGGGTTTATGTACTGTAGATGTTATGTGATTTAATCATGTTTTAAGCTTGGATTTTATGAATGTTCATGGAAACTCTTGAAGAACTAAAGTGAATGTCCCCTTATGATTTAATTAAGCATGGGTAAATTGCATTATGCTTTAATTATGTATTTTCACATGATTTACGATGAATTACCTTTGTGAAATTAAGTTTGAATTTCATTACCCATGTTCTTGTTCCTCATTCATGGCACATGCATGGATTATTGATATGTTAAAATTCTTGATGAAACTCTTGACATAATTTGATATGTAAAGCTTGTGATCACATAGTCTCTTGCCATGGCTCTTTGAGCATACTTGGGTGCTTACACCACCATGAAATATTTTGAATGGTTGATATGATAAGCTATGTAGATGGGCTACTCTTATTACATTGATATGGAATGATCATGAAATGTTTTGAAAACTCTTGATGGCCTTTGGCCTAAGCGTGAACATGATTTTTGGATAATGGTTTTGGTTTGACTAATGATGCATGATTTGAAAAGAATGTAAGTCTTCTAATTTGATATTGCATGTATATATACGTATTCCCATGGGATGAGACTTAGTACCGAGGGATTGGTGTAGTAAGTGGGCTATCCCCAAGGGCCCCACCCTTTCCGTCAAACCATGTGCCACCATGGGTTATCTCCCTAGATAGGAATTGGCATGGCATGTTTCCCCTTGTTTCAAGGGTGACTAGGGTACTACTTGGCAAGTAGTTCGGATACGGGTTGTAGCTTACTCGGGTCTTCAATGTTGTAGGTTGAGATTACATCACCGCTATATATTGATCATAGGATTGCATCTCATGCATCATGGCAAAGCATCTTGTTATATTAATCTTTGGCTACGTGCACTCCTTTCGTATCACTTGTCCCCTTGTCATTTTGCTTGGTCATACTATATTGTCATATGCATTGCATGCCCGCATACTTAGTGCTTTATTGTGCTAACCCATATTCCTTGTCTACATGTTCTAACCATGTAGGGACTGGAGACGATACCTATATTCTACTGGACGACGCTTGATTCTTGATTGAAGACTTTGCTAGTGGTGAACCCTTTTTCTCAAGGGCAATAGCAAAATTCTATCTACATAGTTTCTTTATGTTATTTACTTTACTTTTGAATAGAGCGTGAGCCTCAAACTATGTCGAGGCCCCGCTTGATCTATGTAGAGGCTTATTGGACAAATCTATACTCTTGTAGGGGCTACTCATTTCTCCAAAATAGATCTCCGTTCGGGTTATAATCAGTTGAAAGTGAGGGAGTGTGATATTCCCAAGATGGCTTTCCAGACTCGTTATGGTCATTTTGAATTTGTGGTGATGCCTTTTGGGTTGACTAATTCTCCAGCGGTGTTTATGGATCTTATGAATCGGGTGTTCAAGCCTTTTCTAGATAATTTTATGGTGGTCTTTATTGATGATATCTTGATTTATTCCTAAAGTGAACAAGCACATATGGGTCATTTGAGATTGGCTTTCCAAACTCTGAGGGAAAAGAAATTGTATGCAAAATTTAGTAAGTGTGAGTTTTGGTTGGGAGAAGTTGCCTTTCTTGGTCATGTGGTGTCCGGTGATGGTATCAAGGTTGATCCTAATAAAATCGAAGCGTTAAGGGATTGGCCTAGACCATTGACTCCTTCGGATATTTGTAGTTTGCTTGGTTTGGCCGGATACTATAGAAGGTTTGTTGAAGGGTTTTCGTCTATAATGTCTCCATTGACCAAATTGACTCAAAAGAAAGCGAAGTTTGTGAGGACTAATGAGTGTGAAAAGAGCTTCCAAACTTTGAAGGATCGACTTACATCGGCTCTGGTTTTGACTTTGCCAAATGGTTTAGATGGTTTTGGGTTGTGTGCTTATGCAACATGTACGGTGATAACCTATACTTCCCAACAATTGAAGGTGCATGAACAAACTTATCCGACTCATGATCTTGAATTAGCGGCGGTGGTGTTTGCTTTGAAAATTTGGCATCATTATTTGTATGGGGTTCATATGGATGTGTTCACCGATCATAAAATCTTGTAATATGTGTTCACCTAAAGGGATCTTAATTTGTGGCAAAGGAGATGGTTGGAACTTCTTAAAGATTATGACATGAGTGTGTTTTATCATCCCGACAAGGCTAATATTGTGGCGGATGCCCTTAGTAGACTTTCTATGGGGAGTGTAGCACATGTGGATGAGGAAAGGAAAGAGGTATCAAAGGATGTGCACCATTTGTCTAGGTTGGGTGTGAGGTTGACCAAAACCGACAATGGTGGCATCTTTGTGCAAGGTGGATCCGAATCTTCCTTGGTAGTTGATGTTAAGGCTAAGTAAGATTTAGATCCTTCTTTGGTGGAATTGAAGAAGTTGGTTGACGATGGTAAGATTGAGGTTTTCTTCCAAGGGGAAGATGGTGTGCTTCGGTACCAAGATCGTTTGTGTGTTCCGGATGTCGATGGCTTAAGAGAGACTATCCTGAAAGAGTCTCACAATTCGCAATATTTTATTTATCCGGGATCTACCAAAATGCATCAAGATTTGAAAGGGTTGTATTGGTGGCATGGTATGAAAAGGAATGTGGCTAAATTTGTGTCGGAATGTTGCAATTGCCAACAAGTGAAGGTAGAACATCAAAGGCCCTGTGGCTTGACACAAGACATTGAGATTCCTACTTGGAAGTGGGAAGATATAAATATGGACTTTGTGGTTGGGTTACCCCATACTAGGAGATAATTAAATTCCATATGGGTTGTGGTTGATAGAATGAAAAAGTCGGCTCACTTCCTACCGGTCAAGACTACCTATAGTGCCGAAGAGTATGCCAAGGTGTATATTCCGGAATTGGTTAGGTTGCATGGTGTGCTAAGGTCTATCATATCGGATCATGGTACCCAATTTACTTCTCATTTTTGGAGGTCCTTCAAAAGGGGCTTGGTACTAATGTCAAGTTGAGCACCGCATTCTATCCTCAAACCGATGGGCAAGGCAAGAGGACAATTCAAACCTTGGAGAATATGTTGAGGGATATGCTCCTTTAAACATATACATATGATGTAAAACACCCATCATTTGCTCAAAGAGCCATATAATAGACATAGTGTGATCACAACCTTGTTGTACCCATTCTTTGCTTGAAAACATAGTCATAAACATCATTGGGTCTTAACCCACATCATAAGCTTCATAAAATCCATGCTCATGAATGCAAATGTCATAAATGATGATGGAATAACATGGCAATAGAGATTAACATGTAAATCATCATAATAAGGTATATTCATTCTTAAATCATAATGAAATTCATAATTTAAAACATAATTCATACTACCCATTCTTGAATTGAAGATTTAAAGGGACATGCATAATTGAATCTTCATAATCTCGTTGCAAATCATGATAATTGAACTTAAATCACTTTAAAATCATCAAATAAGTACAACACGTGCTTCAATTTAATCAAATCAACAATAAATTTAAAGACCCATATTTAAAGTAAGCTTAAATTTCATAAAAATCAAGTGTAAAAGAGTTTTGGGGTCTTCATGGTTGAAAGATAACCATGAATCAATCCCACATACCTTAATTAGCTAGAAGCTTTAGGCAGAAAATGATTAAAGAAGAAGACTTCCTTGAATTCCCAAGGTGAATATCCAAGCCTCACTTGAGAGGAGCTTTTAGATGAGAGATTTTGAATATTCTAAGTGTTGGAAATGAATTTGAATAGGAATGAAGGTGTACAGGCTAATTCATATGTTTAGGAGGACTTAGAAAGGCTAAAATGACCTTAGGAAATCACAAAAATTACAATTAAACTATTAATGAATGAGCCTTAAAAGGCTTTCAGGGGTCGTTTTAAAGACCCACAACACGGACCATGTAAGGGTGCACGGGTCATGTACCCGTCCGTCAAACAACACTTAGAAGCTTTAGGCAGAAAATGATTGAAGAAGAAGACTTCCTTGAATTCCCAAGGTGAATATCCAAGCCTCACTTGAGAGGAGCTTTTAGATGAGAGATTTTGAATATTCTAAGTGTTGGAAATGAATTTGAATAGGAATGAAGGTGTACAGGCTAATTCATATGTTTAGGAGGACTTAGAAAGGCTAAAATGACCTTAGGAAATCACAAAAATTACAATTAAACTATTAATGAATGAGCCTTAAAAGGCTTTCAGGGGTCGTTTTAAAGACCGACAACACGGACCATGTAAGGGTGCACGGGTCATGTACCCGTCCGTCAAACAACACTTAGAAAAATCTTCACTGACAAAGGTCCGAGACGATATTTTCATACTTAGAAAATTTTCACTCCAACGACCATACGGGAGGCTACACGACTCGTGAACCTTCACACAGACCGTGTTGTGGTTCGTGGTACCTCACTTTGAAAATTTCCAGCTAAGGTTTGGCACGATAAGGAGCTACACGACCTGTCAAAAGATCAAATGGCCCGTGAGGGCTTCCATCTCATTGACGTGAATTCCGGAATGTTATCCTTATACTTAGAACAAATCCTTAGGTCAAGACCTTCAAGAAACACTTTACCACGCCTCTTGGCAGGTCAAACGAGGCCTCCGCACGGACGTTTTAGTGCTTCACGACCCGTATAGGGTCTCCTGGAGCAATGCCTTAGCCAATTTCTAGATTAAAACTCTGTGCGGGCATCTTTACTAAAAATGTCATAACTTCCTCATCCGAACTCCGAATCAAATGAAACCAAGTGCATTGGAAAGCTAACTGAAAGAGCTTCAATTTAATAGGTCATTAACCACCCACTTCTGCTTGTGAGAAGAGATATGACCAGTTAAAGTCTACCCTTTCAACGATTCCCATAAAAAGCTTAACCAATGAGGCTCCTTGCCTATGGCTTGATGAATGAGACACATAACAACCATAAACCACAACAACCAAGCTTAAAGTGAAATACTCCATGATAAAGTTTTCAAAATTTTTGGGTTGTTACACATCTCCCCCTTGGGAACATTTTTCCTCGGATGAGCTAAAACAAGGCTTGAAAAGCTTGACTTAACATGAAACCTCTTGACGTAATGTATAATTCATCATTTGAAAATCATAAATTCATCAAACTCATGTCAAAACATCATTTAAACCATTTTCGTGCACATGTATGCATGTCATGTCATGAAACTCAAGAGGTAAATAGTTTTGACCATTTGGAATTGAAAGAACCTAGTACCTTAAGCTTGAGTAGATTGGAAGAGATAGGGATATCTCCTCATCATGTCTGACTCTGCTTCCCATGTAGCACCCTTCACACATTGATTTATCGAAAGCACTTTAACTGAAGTCACATCCTTATTGTGAAGCCATTTTTCTTGCCTATCCAAAATTTCAACCAGTACTTCTTCATAAATCAAGTTCTTCTGAACCACAACACCCTTCAAAGGTACAATTGATTTGGGATAACCAACCAACTTCCTCAAGATAGACACATAGAACACCAGGTGAATAGAACTCATATCCGAAGGCCAATTCAATCTATAAAGCACATTACCAATCTACTCCATAATATCATATGGCCCGACATACCAGGGACATAATTTTCCCTTCTTACCAAGATGCATTATACCCTTCATAGGTGAAATCTTCGCATAAACCCAATCACCAACATGAAATTCATGGTCCCTCTTCCTAACATTTGAATAAGACTTTTGGTGACTTTGAGCCATTCTCAACCTTTCTTTAATCAACTTCACCTTATCCATAGCCTCAACCACCAAATCCGGGCCTATCAAAGCTATCTCACCCAACTCAAACCATCCTACAAGGGAACTACACCTCCTGCCATACAAAGCTTCAACTAGAGCCACATCGATGCTAGCATCAAACTATTATCGTAGGCAAACTTGATAAGCAGTAGATGATCATCCCAATTTCCTTTAAATTCCAATATGCAAGACCTCAACATATCTTCCAAAGTTTGAATCGTCCTCCCGGCTTGCCCATCAATTTGAGGATGAAAAGTGGTGCTCAACTTAACCTTAGTGCCTAGCCCTTTTTGAAATGACCTCCAACAATGAAAAGTAAATTAGGCACCACGATCCGATATACATATTGCAAACTCTTATTATCGGTGAAAACAACGACATGAACCCCATACAAGTAGTGTCTCCAAATATTTAAAGCAAATACCACCGCTGCCAATTCAAGATCATGAGTCGGGTAGTTTTGTTCATGCACCTTCAGTTGTCTCAATGCATAAATTATCACCTCACCATGTTGCATAATTATACAACCCAACCCCATCCGAGAAGCATCACAATATACCACAAACCCATCTAAGCCATTTGGTAGAGTCAAAATACGAGCCGATGTGAGTCGATCCTTCAAAGCATGAAAACTCTCGTCACACTCATCCGACCACGCAAACAAGGCCTTCGTTTATGTCAACTTTGTCAATGGGGATGCAATGAATAAGAAACCCTCAACAAACCTCCGATAATAACCAGCCAACCCAAGAAAATTTGAATATCAGAAGGAGTAAATGGTCTAGGCCAATTCTTTACCGCTTCAGTCTTCTTAGGATCAACCTTAATACCATCACCGAATACCACATGACAAAGAAAAGCAACTTTACCCAACAAAAACTCACATTTACTAAACTTGGCAAATAATTGCTTCTCCCTTAAAGCCTAAAGAACCAACCTCAAGTGATCCATATGCTCTTGTTGACTTTGCGAGTAAATCAGGATATTATCAATGAAGACAACCACAAAACTATCAAGGAATGGCTTGAACACCCGATTCATAAGATCTATAAACACAGTTGGAGCATTGGTCAAACAAAATGACATTACCATAAATTCAAAATTCTTATACCTAGTATGGAAGGCTATCTTAGGAATATCACACTCCCTTACCGTCAACTGATGATAGCCAGAAGGAAGATCTATCTTTGAGAAATGAGTGGCTCCTTGAAGTTGATAAAATAAGTCATCGATTCTAGGCAACAGGTACTTATTCTTAATGGTTACCTTGTTCAATCATCGATATCAATACACATATGAAGTGACCCATCCTTCTTTCTTACAAACAAAACATGAGCACCCCAAGGTGAAATGTTTGTCCTAATAAAGCCTTGCTCCAACAAGTCTTTCAATTAATCCTTCAACTCCTTTAATTCAGTTGGGGCCATACAATAAAAAGGAATAGAAATAGGTTGAGTATCCAGAAGGAGATCTATGCCAAAATCTACTTCCCTATCAACAGGAATACCAGACAAATCTTTGGGAAACACATCCAGAAATTCATTAACCACCAGAACCAACTCAAGATTAGGTGATTCAAACTCCACATCTCTAACCCTCACAATATGATAGATACACCCCTTAGAAATCATCTTTCGAGCTTTGAGATAGGAAATAAATTGAACTTTAACAACAGAGTCACTACCCTTCCATCCCAAAATAGGCTTAGTAGGAATCTAAAATTTAACTTTCTGAGTTCTACAATCAATAGAAGCATATGAAGCATGAAACCTATCCATCCCAAGAATAATATCAAAATCAAACATCTCAAGTTCTACAAGATCACCAGGAAGGACCTTATGCAAGATTGAAACATGGAAACCACGAAAGACTCTTTTAGCAATAATAGACTCACCCACGGGAGTATAAACTGAGTAGGGCTCCCTCAAAATTTCAAGACTCAAACTAAACTTAACAGCCAACACAAGTGTCAAAAAAGATAAATTTGCACCTAGATCAATCAAAGCATAAACATCAAAATCAAATACTTTTACGATACCAGCTACCGCATTCGGCGTATCCTCAACTTTCTAATGAGCATGCAAGGCATAGAACCTGTTATTTCTAGGAGCATCTTTTAGGGGGACCCTTTGTTGGACTAGACCGCCCTGAGCTTCTTGGCCTTCACCTTTCTTAGAAAACTTAGGATAGTCAATAACACTGTGGCCTATATCCCCACACCCGTAGTAAGAACTCGATCCCTACAAGCACTTTCTAAAAGGAACTTCCCCACATTTTTCACATCGAGAAGGCAATGGTCCACCTCTGACCTGTGCCATAAAAGGAGGTACTTTAGCATTGATAAACCTTGCATTTGAACCTTGGCCCTGTTAGAAGCTACCATTTCCACCACCACTCCTAAAGTTAGAGAAACAACCATCATACCGGGCTTTCTTAGAATCAATCACCCTCCTCTCCTTGAGATTCTCCCTCTTAATCTGCTCAGCATAGGTCATAAACCTAGAAAAATCCATATTCTAAATAAGCATAGTTGTACGACACACCTTCACAACTAAATTAGAGACCCCAAAAATAAACTTGTGCATTTTGGCATAGGGGTCAAACACTAGCATACTTTGAGAGCTTTATGAACTTGAGGGAATAGTCCCTCACAGTCATGTCAGCTTGCTTGAGATTGATAAATTTAGTCATCTTGGCCTCCCTAAGATCAAGAGGGAAGAAACGGTCCATGAAAGAAAATTTGAACTCTTCCCAATCAACCTTAATAATAACAACCCTCTCAACCAACCACTGAGTATACCACACATAAGCCACATCATTCAACTGATAGGAAGCTAGTTCAAATTTCTCCTCGGAACTCATACCCATAACAGTCAACACCTTAAAGAGCTCATCAATAAAATCTTGGGCATCCTCATCAACTTTTGAACCAAAGAACTCCAGAGGATTCATCTGAGTGAAATCTCTAATTCTAGAGGATGGAGAGTGACCAAGAGGAGGCTTAGTTAGTCGGTCTTGGTTGGTCACCACTTGAACCAACATAGCAATAACATTTTTGAATTTAGCATGAGTCACTTGCTCTCCCATGGGTTTTTGATAGACTTGTTCCTCGTTAATTGGGGATTGTCTAGGGAGAGGGGCTTTTCGTGAAGGCATTTTTTGAAAGAGTGAGAAAAATACCATGAAAATTTGAAAATCTTACAAAACAGTTCATAGCATGATATAAAGGATAATGAAATGAGATAATTTTTGAAACGTCGCTATAGCCTCTCACTCATAGGTATGCTCCTCAACACACCCATGAATAAGACTCTACTTTACATGGAATGTTGGACTCCAAGGACCATTTATAAACCTAGTGCTCTAATACCATCTTTGTTATGACCTAGAGTAGGGCCTAGGCATGACATGGCAAATGAGAACCTGAGAGTCCTCAAAAAAGCCTCTTAGCATCATTTTACATATCATTTGTTCGAAAGCACGTAATTAAACAAGTAAAAACATAATTCTAAGGGATTACAGGCTTTAACTAAAGCTATGGGGATGTCACGGGAGAAGGAATTTGCATGAATCATATAGCACATAACAAATACTTTCTAAAGGGTGGATAAGTATGACTCATATTATAGGGACAACAAGGGGCTTGGGACTTTCCACATAAACATATTATCATTAAACATATCATAATAGAATAAGCATAATCATCACGTCCATACATAATACCCAACCATAGCATCTCAAGTATATACATAGCATACTCGTACGAAGAACTCCAAAGTGCTCAACAACGCCTCTAGTTTAAAATAGGATGGGGGCCAAGACATATCCCGGGCTCACCCTCAAAGTAAAGACATAAGCGACATAACATAAGAGCTATATGTAAGATGGGTATTGTCCTTGGAACATAGGACTAACCACAAGTGATACTCAAAGATCCAAGCTAACTGTTAAGAGGTGGATAGATGTAGTCTCCGATGCCTATATAATTAGATCATGTAAGCAAAAGAGTATGCATTAGTACATTTGAATGTATAAAGTATGCGGGCATACAATACATATGACACGAACAACCAGTAAACCAATATTAGATGAAAAGGGCACATATATAGAAAGAAGAATATAATAAAGGATACAATATCGATATTTTATGAAATCCATGATGTATGAATACTTAGTCATATAAACATAATGGGGATGGGACCTAAACCAACATAAGAAAAGCTGAGCTATAACTTGGAACTCCATCATCTACACCACAATGGATATAGAGGTGACTTACATTCCAAAGGTAGATCTATTTCTAACATAATCATCTCATAAGAGGCATAAAGATGAACTTATTTTGGCACATAGTTTGACAAAAAAAGAGTATGGACCATTGGAGATAGTCCACCCTACCTCTAATCCCTCGGTGCTAAGCCATCATCCCATAAGAATACCTATACATATACATGCTTTTGAAAAGAGAATAAGTACTTTGAAATCATAATTGTACATAATTGGGCTTAAAAGCCAAATCACTTTCTTTACTTTAATATATACGTGACTAAAAATCCAAATCATTCTTCATGACATACTTTCATGCATAGGAATAGCTCCATTCTTTACATAGGTATGAGAAAGGAGTATGAACCCTTGGAGATAATCCACCCCACCTCCAATCTAAATCCTATGCTCCTTTAAACATATACATATGGTGTATACACCCATCATTTGGTCAAAGAGCCATATCATAGACATAGTGTGATCACAACCTTGTCGTACCCATTATTTGCTTGAAAATATAGTCATAAACATCATTGGGTCTTAGCCCACATCATAAGCTTCATAAAATTCATGTTCATGAATGCAAATGCCATGAATGATGATGGAATAACATAGGCGATAGATATTAACATGTAAATAATCATAATAAGGTAGATTCATTCTTAAATCATAATGCAATTCATAATTTAAAACATAATCCATACTAGTCATGCTTGAATTGAAGACTTAAAGGGATATGCATAAAAGAATCTTCATAATTCCAATGCAATTCTTGATAATTGAACTTAAATCACTTTAACATCATCAAATAAGTATAGCTCATTCTTCATTTTAATCAAATCAACAATAAATTTAAAGACCCATATTTAAAGTAAGCTTAAATTTTATAAAAATCAAATGTAAAAGAGTTTTGGGGTCTTCATGGTTGAAAGGGGGCCATGAATCAATCTCACATACCTTGATTAGCTAGAAGCTTTAGCGCAAAAATGATTGAAGAAGAAGACTTTCTTGAATTCCCAAGTTGAATCTCCAAGCCTCACTTGAGAGGAGCTTTTACATGAGAGAGTTTGAATATTCTAAGTGTTGGAATTGAATTTGAATAGGAATAAAGGTATATAAGCTAATTCATATGTTTAGGAGGACTTAGGAAGACTAAAATGACCATAGGAAATCACAAAAATTACAATGAAACCATTAACGAATGAGCCTTAAAAAGGTGGCCAGAGGTCATTTTAAAGACCCACTACATGCACCGTGTAAGGATGTATGGGTCGTGTACCCGTCAATCAAGAAACACTTCGAAATATCTTCACTGACGAAGGTTTGACACGGTAATTCCATACTTATAAAATTTTCATTCCAATGACTATACGGGAGGCCACACGACCCATGAGCCTTCACATAGACTGTGTAGTGGTCCATGTACCTTACTTGGAAAATTTCCAGCCAAGGTTTAGCACCATAAGGAGCTACACAACCCGTCAAAGATCAAAAGACCTATAAAGGCTTCCATCTCGTTGACAAGAATTCAGAAAGTTATCCTTATACTTAGAACTAATCCTTAGGTCGAGACCTTCATGAAACACTTCATCACACCTCGTAGCAGGCAAGACGAGGCCTCCACATGGACCATTTAGTGTTTTACAACCCGTATAGGGTGTCTTGGAGCAATGCCTTAGAAACCAAGTGTGTTTTATGAAATCCCTGTGCAGGTATCTTTATGAAAAAGGTCATAAATTCTTCATCCAACTCTGAATCAAGTGAAACCAAGTGTGTTGGAAAGCTAACTCAAAGAAATTTAATTTTATAGTTCACGGACCACCAAGTTCTTCTTGTGCTAAGAGATATGACCAGTTAAAGTTTACCCTTCCATCGATTCTCATGAAATGTTTAACCAATGAGACTTTTTGCCTATGTCTTGATGAATGAGACACATGAAAACTATAAACCACAGCAACAAAGCTTTAAATCAGTTAACTATGCCTCGATAAAGTTTTCAAAATATTTGGGTTGTTATAATATCATAGGAGGAAATTGTAAAAGTGTAAATGTTATGGGAGCTTCTAGCGAGGTGATGTATGCTGGTGTGCCATTTTAAAGTGGTTACAATGAAGAGGTCCATTATATGAGAAACCAAATGGTGGGTTCTCGACCGGCTTTTTCAAGGCCACCGAGGAATAAAGGTTGGAATAATAACACCAGATGGTAAGATCATGTGTGGTCTAACCAACCTTAAGTTTGGGGTTGGAGAAATCGTGATGGGTGGGAGATAGATATGTTCCACCCCATGATAGGGTGAAAGTTGTTGACCCTATGGTAAATCAAGAGAATCTTCAGACTAAAGATATGCTCACCCCAATCTTGAGCAAAGTGGAAGCCTTCGATAAAGTCTTGAAGGAGATGAAGTCTGACTTTACTTAGTTGAGTCAAACAGTGACATCACATTCAGTGTCTGTTAAGCACCTGGAAACTCATATTGGAAATATATTAGCTCATCTAAATCAACATCTAAAAGGAGTTTTGCCTAGTGACATGGTGTCTAATCCCAAGGGAAATGATCATCAATGCTTAGCCATTACTAGTCGTAGTGAGAGAGTGGTAGAAGGCACAAGGTCATCACTTGTTGTTGACGAGACCTGAATGAAATGGAAGAAAAAAAGGTGCAGTAGTTGAAGAGTATGTGGCTACTGATGAAGATGATGATTCTCTTGGCAATACCAAGAGTGACAAACAAGAGAAAAGTAGGGATGATGTTGTGAATGTCAAGAAAATACCCCCCAAAAATTCAAGTCCAGCTTCAAGGTTGAAAACACCTCAGGTCAAGGTTGATCCTCCTTTTCCTCGGAGATTAAAGAAGAAATAGGAGGTGCAAAGTATCAAAAATTCCTCTCTATATTCAACTCATTGTCGATAATTATCCTATTTATGAAAGTATTGATCAAGATGCCAGGTTATGCTAGATTCGTGAAGGAGTTGGTCACAAAGAAGTGAACTCTTGAGCGTGAGACAATCGAAGTGTCTCACAATTGTAGTGCAATCTTAACACAAAAGTTGGTAGTAAAGAAAGAAGACTCAGGTGCATTCACCATTCCATGCACCATTAGAGCCTCAAAGTTCAGTAAGGCGCTATGTGACTTGGGAGCAAGTATAAATCTCATGTCCCTAGCCATATTTGAAGAATTGGGATTGGAGACCCCTTCACCAACTACTATGCGTCTATTTATGGTTGATCGGTCCATCAAAACACAGGTTAGGATCTTACATGATGGACAGGTTTATTCTTCCTATTGATTTAGTGATTTTAGACTGTGAGGTGGATATCGACATGCTAATTATCTTGGGTAGGCCATTCTTAGCCACCAAAAGAGTTCTTGTGGATGTATAAAGTGGAGATCTTAAGTTAAAAGTGAATCACAAGGAAGTAGTGTTTAATATATGCAAAACTTTAAAGCCAAGAGATGACCCCAAAGTGTTGCCAGTGATGAACCAATCTGCAGTGACTTAATGAAAAAAAGGAACTACTTCATGCCACGATGTTAACTAAGGTGCTACTTGGTAGTTAACCCAAGGTGAGTAGTTACTACTTTTATTCTTAAATAATGGGTATTGATTGGTGTAGGGTTGAAAAGGAGAAAAATTGGAATGGAGAGTTGAGAGGGTGATCAATAGAACCACTTGGCATATCACCGAGTCAAAAAGGCGACCATTAGTTAGACCGCCTTTCGAGTCACCTGGTAACTCTTGAGGTGTTGTCTAATTTTGCGGACTCAATGGTAGCTCGGTGAATCACTGAAACCAATGTGTGATGGTCTATTTAACCTCTCTTTAAGGCTGAAAGAAAGGTATGCACACTGTTAAAAAAGGTGGTCCCTAGCACACTTGGTGTAGCGCTAAATGTGTTAGGCGGTGTTGTTCTATTTTGCCGAACATGCATGGCTCACTGACCTACTTAAGGCTTTTCGAATGGGAAAATTTACAAGAATAGGAACTTTAAGATTAAGAATTACAAGAATTTTTGTATTTACCAAAATAACAAATAAATTACCAAAGTATACCACTTTTTCCTTTCCCAAGACCAATCAAATCAACTTGTCATCAACATCAATTAATACCAACAAATACCTTTTGCCTATTATGTAATTATGGATTTTTATTTTTGTGTAAATAAGAAAAAGTCTGTAGGGCCATGTAATTTGGTATATAAAAATGTATAGTTATATTTTTTACCCTTTCAAATTTCTTAGTCCTTTCTCTTTCCACTTTCTCTTCTTTTTACTCCTTTCACATGCCAGACCCCCTTTTAGCTATTTCTTTTAAATTTTCACAAAGACGTTCGGGATATTCATCACTAAAGGATCTTTAAGGATTCTTATTGTGTCTCACCATTGAAGAGGTATGTTCTTTGTCCTTATTCTTGTACTTTTGGAAAAATGTCATAGTACGAAGTTTGATTAGGGTTTGTGAATGTGTTAATCATGCTTTATTGCTTGAATTCCTATTGGAAATTATGTGGGTAAACCTTTATGTTGATGTTAAACACCTATATTGCATGAATGAGTGATTTATTGTGAGTTTTGATTCCCCTTAAATATGTTGAAATTGGTGGTGCCTATAATTTGGGCTAGGCTTAAGAATGAATGATCAGATGCCCAATTGTGGAATATTTGTGGGTATTATCTTAATTTCATAGTTTTCACTTTGGTTGAATGCTTTCACTTGAGATAGTACCATGATCATGATAATGCTTGATTGAAAATGTTTGCTTATTTGAATTGATTGTTTTATGGATTGTGGGTGAAGTCTTAGTAACTCTTAAACTCCTTTGGGTGAAGTGAACTTACTCGATAACGGATTGGGTGACATCATTCTTAAGGGTAAGTCATCACTTGATTGAGTTTATAGACATGGAAGCCATGTGAATATGATAATCAATATATGAGCATGCATTGATGTATGTGGGTTAGTGTATGACTCTCATCCAGGTTTATGGTGTAAAAATTGTTAAATTTTGAGTGAATGGATGAAGAGCCATGCTAGTCACCTTAGGCGATGATCATTTTGACTACCTAATGAACTTGGCAATGTGCCTAATTATCACATACACTGCCTTATTTGACTGATCTTCATGTTTTATTGTTACAACCTTTGGTGACGGTCTATTTGACCATCGAACAAACTCAATAAATTGTTGAATAAGTTATGCTGTCAAACAGTCATGTCCACCCAAAATGATTCTTTTATGCTAGAATTTTGCACATAATTATTTCACAATGGCCACTCACACCATGTTGGAGTATGTTTTGTAGGATGACTAAGCGGAAACATGTTCTAGCCAAGTCCACTAGACCATCACCTTTGCCAATGAAGTCTAGCCCAAAGAGACATAAAATTGAATCCAAGACTAAGGCCATACATGACTCCTTATCATAATCTTCACAGAGAACTCAGGACACTATATCTTTGAGATTTCTAAATAGGCTCAAGGTTGAAGAGCATAGGATAATTTTGGAAGAGAAATAGATATCAATTAAGGGAGTAATTGATCGGTACTCAGAGGTTTAGGAAGTCATTTAAATTTCATAACTTCCAACTATTCACTAGACCGCGGGACCCATATGTGCCTGAATTAGTTTATGAATTCTATGAGGTCTATGATAAGGCCTTCCCAAAGAACAAGAGCAGAGTTAAACCAGTACTCAAACCTCTTGATGATGTAGAGGTTCAAGGAGTGCAAGTCCTATGCAGTACAGAAATTAATAATATCTTGGGATGCACAAACTGAGCTCGAACTGACCTGGAGGAGAGATATAGCACAAAGCATTTGAGGATCTTAAAGTGTGGTTGGCCTCTATGATTGGGATTCCTTCTTATTTGTGGTTAGATGAGGGAGCCATTATTGAGAAGAAGGAGTTGAATATACCGATGAGATTTGGCTTGGTTTCATCAGCAGTAACCTAATGTCATCATAGAATGAGTCGATACTTTGACATGCCAAAGTTGCATTAGTTGGTTTTATCATGGAGCGTCAGAGACTGAATCCTGGTGCCATCATTGCCCTAGAAATCCTCACAAGAGTTTAACAGGTGCAAACTTCACTGTCATTTTGCAGCCTTATCACAACTTTTTATAAGCAAGTAGGGGTGCCCAGAAATAAAAAAACTAATGTGGAGGTGACTCCATCGGCATCCATTGACATTCGATAGATTTAGGCTAAGTTTTTTAGGGATGAGAAGGATAGGTACAAGAACAAGTTGGCTGACAAAAGGTAGTGGTTGATATTGAGGCTCTCGAATCTAGCACTATAGAGTTGGGCCCCGAGGTAGGTATATCTTCTTCCTCTACTCTACACTCACCTTCTGCTTCTATTCCCTTCGTTGAATCATAAATAGAGGTACAGTCCATAAATGACCAACCCCCACTCACTAGGTCCGCTATTCTTGCTTTTGGATGGCTGGCCAAGAGAGTTGATCTTCAGGCCCCTAGGCTTGAGTCATATGTGTCTAAGCTAGTTGAGGCAGCCACAACCAAAGTTATGAGGCCATATATTGAGGCTGAGTCTAAACAACGGGAGATAATGGAGGAGAACAAACTGAGGATGGATAGATTGGAGGTGATAATTGATAGCCATAGGAAAGAATTGGCCAAACTGAAGGATTGGCTAATTGTTGTAGAGAAAGCAAGTGGTGTAAGTGTTGACATGACAACTGTAAAAGCTGATGTTTCTTCATTAAAGAAGGAGGTGGCAGCCCTTCGAACTATAAATTTGAGCACTTTCTTTGATGGGTTGGAAGATCCACTCAAAGTGGATGTGATTGTTGCTCCCAATAATGACTTGAATATAGATGTCCTGTGTGAAACTGATGAGGAAACTACTATTGTAGGTACACCGTAGACCAACGAGGAAGCATTGGGAATGGGTTATGACCAAGAAAAGAATGAGGAGTTTGTGTGGATAGAGTGTCAGATCATGGAAGTTGTGCAGCAAGCATCCCTTCAGCACACGTCCATGATAGGCACATTCAGAGCATGTGAGCCTGACCCCTTGCGACCTTTGATTGATCTAGATAAAATACCAATGTATTAGGGCATTTATGCCCCCATGACCATTTCTCCAGACACACCACCACCACAACAGAATTGAGTTGGACTAGGGGGATTCTTACACTCATCCCTTCTTTTTGTGATTGATTTTTATTGTTCCTTGCACATTTAGGATAATGTTTTTAATTAGGAAGAGTGAGCATTTAGAGTTCCCAATCACTGTTGATAATGATGATTACCTCATGTTTTTGATTGGTGAGACAATGATGTTTGTTTTGATTTTGTTGGTGAATATCGAGAAAAGTTTCAATTTTTGGTTTGTAAATCATTTCAATTTAGGGTTGTAATAGAGTAGTATTTGTTTTTCTATTTTAATTCATTTTTCTCTTTTTTCTTTTGAGTTGTATGAATGAATGATTGCAAATAATTTCTTTGAATATTGGCAAATCATGTGCATATATGAAAAGTCATTTTAGTGCAAAGTTCGTGTCTCTAGTCCTTAGCAATCCAAGCATCGATGAGCCATATCTTTAATTCGGATGGTGCATCGACAAGGAGCATGTACTCACTCACTAATTAGTCATTTTCTTGATAAATCAGTCCATGCATAGATTTGATGCACCTTGGGTTGACTATGTGAGTGATTGATCTTGGATATGCGATCATCGAAAGTTGCAAGTGTGTTACCACAGTTTAAATGTAAATCCATTGTGCTGATGTGGGATTATGAATTTAGTTGAAAGGCAGGTTTTGCAACATCTAGAACTTGCTCAGTTTGTTGTGAGAAGTAAGTTGGTTGATTCCAGATTAGGAGAGGACCTTAGACCTTCTTTGGGTCCATTGAGTCCACTTTAATCATATTGACAATGAATTGAGTCCTTAGTGAAGCCCTTTGAGCCTTGATCCTTTATTTGGAAACCATGTAGCCTTGACCTAAATTTGTGTAAGACAATTCCTTCTTGTTCCTTACCAATCTCTCCTTAAGCTTCAAATGACTTAAATGATGCCTAAAGGCCAAAGTTGGGGGTGTCAGTAAAAGGAAAGGGATGTGTCCCATGACAAAGTCAAGGAAATACAAAAAGAAATAAATTGAGGAGCCCTAGAAAATGTTGAAAAAAAAGTTGAATATTTTGAGCTGAGAAAAAGAATTTCAGGAAAAAGAGGACCCTCAAAATTTTGTGAAAAATAGTGCAAAAAGGGGAGACACATAGGATGATCAATCAAAAAGAAAAAATAGATCTCAAAAGGAGAAGAATAGAAGAGGACCAAAAGAATATTTGAGCCTGCAAAGAACATGTAGAATTTAAGGAGGGATGAATCACTACAATCCATATGCTACCCTACCCAAACTTAAACCTACATTACAGTCTTAACAAAGTCCATTGGGATCTTAGTACAAAAGAAAGTAAGTGAACTTCGATTGAGAATAAGGCAATTCTATGGGTTGGAGCTTACGTGTTATTTCTCATTTGGGTTCCCCAAGTGTTGAAGAGATCCTTTGAAAATCTTGTTATACTCTTGTGTGTTCGGGATCTTTTTTGACGTAAGGGCAAATGGTGAGGTTGTTAGGTAGTGATCAGTGGCTACATGAGAAATTGTGAGCATAGCCATATTTTTATCACTCCTTAGTCATCTCTCAAGGCTTCAAAGTCATGTAAGTGGTTTGTGGAAGTTCGAGAAAGGATGAAAAAGGTGAAAACATATGTATTTCTCCCTATGGCCCTGTCAGCGAGCTCTGAAAATAGATTGATAGATGTTTGATTTGCTTAAGGAAAAGCAAAGGCTTGAGTTAGAGGTGTTGATGAGGCCATATCTTGGATCATTTTTGGCTTAGAATGCAAAAAATTATTGTTCTCAATATGCTATTTTGTTCCAAATGTTGATTAATGTGCTTGTGATGTGTCAGGAATAGGAGCTAAAAGAGTGTGAGAGGCCACTTGATAAAACATAGAAAAGGAGCAAAGGTATCAAAAAGGCAGACAAAAATGGCATCGCCTAATGTTTAGAAAGACCGCCTAACAATCCAGCAACTAAGTCTCAAGCCCAAGCTAAGAAGTCAGGAATCAACATCACCAATCATATTCAACATATCATCGAATTGGCATAGAGTCCGCCTATTATTACAGAACTCAGGACCCCACGCTCACTGAAGAAAGGCGACGTAGAAGGAATTTCAGTGTATCACCAACCAAGAACGTGGAGTAATGAGTCATCGCCAAATCTTGCAGATATACAAGTCCTTAAGAGGATGCAGAGAAAGCGGCCAAGTGCACATTTGGCACATCATTGGAGTGCTTAGCGATGGTCGGACTTGACCATCGAATGGCATTTCTCAGCATAAACTTTCACACATTTTCATGGATTATATAAGCAAATTAGAAAGAGCATTTTACATATCATATCAGAACAAATTCTTCTAAGCTTTTCATAGAGAGTAGTACATAGAACTTTTCCCTTTTTAAAGTACAAGGGTTGATAGGGTTTTCAAGCTTTGGTAAGTAAAATTTGAGTAGATTGACCGGTGATAATCAACTATTTTCTATTCAATCTTGTCACCCATGACTGCAGCTACTACATTTGGTATCAAATTTTTAATTTCTAGCATGTGTGGCTAAACCCGCCATGTTGGGGGTGTACTATTGATATGGGTTCTTGATTTATCTATTAGATCTTTGATATTTTGACTTATTTGAAGTTGATTTGACTGAATTTACATCTATTCCTATGTTTAATCTATAATTTCAAGGTTGAAAACTTGAGGTCTACTTTAGATCTCTGATTGTTTCCTTCGCCGGAATGATTAGAGTGTGGAATGTATGTAATGATTGGAAACCTCTTGGGGTTTCAGTTTAAATTCATAGCCATGGATTCACTGGTCAAGGTATTAGGGGTTTTGCTAAGACATCTTAGGTCGTGTGTCCTTGGCGGTCCTAGTATAATATCATAGTTGAATCATATGAAACACTCGTGTATCAAAGTTGAGCATGGGTTATAAGAAACCTAGTCGATTCACTCATTATCAACATGTTTAATCAAATAGTTAGACCCAGTTGGTAGATCAATTCCCATATTTGCACATCCTCAACATCTTCCCTTATTTGTTGATTGAATTATTAATTAGATATCATATAATCTGACTCTTGCTTCAATTATTACAACCCCCAAGATCCAACAATTACTCAGTCCAACAAACCACTTCTATCTTGAACTACGATTCCCTATGGGATTTTACCCTAACCTCTCAATTAGGTTATTATGTTAATGATGACCGCCTCTACTTTCTTTGAGTAGTCGGGTTGAGTGACATCATCTTGTAACTTGATTACCAATCCAGTTATTAATGTTGCTTGTGGAGTGTCATTTATGGCTATAATGTTTGAGGAGGCCACCACTATATTGGATTAGATTTTAAAGAACAAAAATGCTTGGTACACAAGAGACATTGAGTTAGTTGGATTCCCATTTGAAATATCACTAGAATAGAGAAAGAGAAGAGAAGAGTGAGAACAAGACATGTCTCATATAAATACCTAGATAGAGTTGCTAACCAAATGCTTGTTGGATGGAAGTTTGGGAAAGGTAAAGGTTGTGGATGTTGCGAGTCACTATGATGACCCAACCTTTGACTATGATGAATAAACAAAGTATATTAATAACCAGGTGTGACTCTAAAGCTTGAATTAAAAATAAAATGACGAAATCAAGAAGAATCAAGCTCACAACCTCCACAAGCGTAGAATCAATAGTAAGCATCCAAAAACACAGTACTAAATAAGTAAATACTAATCAAAAAGTAGAGATTTAGAAAAATAAATACTCAAAATGCATCATCCAAACCTCTAAAATAATAACCTATAATAAGAAAAGTTAACCAACTAATTTTATGAAGTTTTGATAATTTAACAAACCATGATAATAGATGAGGCACATGATCCCATGAGTGTTGTGAACCTGAAAGTGAAACCTGATAAATAGTATACTAACAGTTGGTTATTTATTGGTGTGCATTCGCCTAATCTGAAGTAGTTGTCTAACCAATGAAATTGCTCCAAATATTGTTGGTGTTGGGTATATATATCCATCCTTTCTTGAGAAGAAAGCTTGAGGCTTTTTATACATATTGAATGAGTATTCTTGGTAAGGCTCTCGAATAGTACACTTTGCAAAATCAGAGTTATTTTTACTTTGTATACATCATTATTCTTATTGAGTGTTTGTATCTTGTTAATCGATTCCTAGTCTATAAAGGAATGCAATAATCAACAAGAAATTGCCCTTCATTATTGAGTTATAGCTAGAGTTAGCTATGATGAGTGTTGAAATCTATATTAGCTAAAGTTAGTTTATTTCGTGGGTAGCAGAGTAGCTACATAGTGTCTCGAACCTATGGTAGAGTTATTGTAACAACCCAAATATTTTCAAAATCTACTTATGATTTGAATTCTAGGATGTACTACAATACATGTATGAGTTTTGGTGGCCACGGGTTGAGTTTAAGTGGCCGAATGCAAATTGGGCTAGTTAGTGGCCTAGAGGGACAGTTTTGGCAGTCCACTTCAAACAGTAATAACTTTTTATTTGGGATGAACCATGTGAGCTACCACATATCAAATTGAATCTCTCTGATTTATCTTTGCAACACAAGTGTTTTCACTCTATTTGGATATTGGAGGAGGGTTATATGGCCCAAACCGTGAGACTATCTAAAATTCGGAAGCCATTGGAGATAGGCTCAGAAAAATGGCCAAGGAAATTTGTACGGACCGTGAAACTTTGCATGGTTCATCTAGGGTGTCGTGTGGTGTCACAGTGAGCTTGGGGTGGCATGTAACCACCCCTAAGCCAAGTGTAGGTCAACGGTTCCTCAAACAGACCATTTGAGATTTGATGGGACGTTTGCTGCCTCGTTGAGTGAGGAAGTGGCTAGGCCATGGCTTGGATGAGGTTTTAGGGGATAAGTGAGGTTTTACTTTAGGTTACATGGGACATCTCACCTTATACGGTCTGTTTGGTTGTTCGTGAAGTGTAACAAAAAGTCGTCCGAGAGTTCGTGGAAAAGTTTGGCTAAGTTCATCCAAACGGTCACTTGAATGGACCGTGTGACCATTTGACGGCACTGTAGCAGCCATTTGGGTGTTGTGTTCAGTGAAAAGTTCTGGTTTATTAATG